>JBBPDB010000028.1:9000645-9011020 GCA_037974465.1 Brachypetersius altus | reverse complement strand
TCGCTTGACAGACTGACTACGCGCACCATTCAGCTGAGCTTTTATTTTTCTTTCGGATCTTCGGATCACATGCGTGCTGAACCGTGGAGAGGGATTGGTTCGGATCCCGGATCAAAAGTGATCCGTTGCACCACTAGAATCTACCCAAACCTATTCTAGTGGAGACCACTGCACAATCACTTTACTTTTCCTTACAGGGCTACTGTAAGACCCAGGAATACTACAGTTATGAAAGACAAGTTAAATATTAATGCTCTAGTGTAGATCAAAGGAGCCGCTTTCCCCTAATTTTTTTTTTTTTAAATGAATAACAACTTCTTTATGATTCTCCAGTCTTTTTTCTGGAACATATTTTTGGGCCCGTTTTCAAGCCTGGCAGTCCAGAGAAACAATCACCGTCCTGTAGCCTACAGTGTGTGCCACCTAAGTCTAAAACTCTTCCAGAGTGCACGGCAACTCATTAGCAGGTTCCTGCTTGAAGATGTACCAGTCACCCCGTATTTATTGCAAAAATAATATGAGGATGAACATATTTTCTACTATTATAGTGCACAATATGGGAACATAAGGACACATGCAAGCAGTCCACACTTCGGAAGAAGTGGGTGTGTAAACAAACATGTGATAATGAGTTCCTTCTCTAAATGAGACCAGAAAATGTCTTGGGTGCAGAAGTATTGGAGTGTGGAAGTGTGAAAACATTCTGATTGTAAGTAAAGTGGCCGTTATTGTCACGCATGAACGCACTACAGCACAGCACACAGTGCGAAATTCCTCTCTGTATTTAACCCAGTGAAGCAGCAGGCAGCTAGGAACACAGCACCCGGAGAGCAGTCTGTGGGGACAGGACCTTCGCTCAAGGGCACCTCAGTGGTGCCACTAGCAGTCCTGGGATTCAAGCCCATGACCTTCTTATCACAGGGGGACCCTCCTCACCACCAGGCCACCACCTGCCCCAGAATGTAAGTTGGTAAGCTGGTAGCCTAGTGGTTAAGGCTTTCGCCCTGTGATCAGAAAGTCCGGGTTCGATTCCCAAGACTACTAGGCACCTCTGAGGCACCCTGAGCAAGGTACCGTCCCCACACACTGCTCCCGGGGCGCTGTGCTCGTAGCTGCCCCCTGCTTCACTTGGTGAATGGGTTAAATGCAGAGGAAGTATTTCGTACTGTGTGCTGTGGTGTGTTCACGTATGACCAGACTGTCATTTTCACTTTCAGCTAGTTTATGGGAGTATAAATGTATGTCCCACATAAGGATTGTATATACCAGAGCATCTTATATTCTTACTTCTCAAATCCAGCATGCAGAGTGTTTCCTTCTGTATTTGAGTTGGTTTCTGTATATTCAGGTTATGTACACAATGTGATTTTATGCATTATGCAGTTTCTTTTTGCAGCCACATTGCCCTAGGAAGGTACTACTACTCACACTTTGGTTGAACATGTCTGTCTCGCGGCGTAGAGTGGTGTACTGACGAAGGTGCTGCTGAATCATCTCTACCCTCTCCACCTCAAGCCTTTCCAGCTCCTGCAGAAAACAAGAAACGCCTCAAATACAGACAACTACAGAATGTTACTCAGCAACCAACACTCTAAATAAAGGCATTAAATGGTAAGAACCAAGGGGTTGTTTTGCTGCTGTGCCATAGAAGCACTATTGGTTCCCCAATGAATGAACAAAATGATCTGATTTGTATGAATAAAGAACATCTGTAAATGTTAAAGGACCTCCATATAAAGTGAATATATTTTGGTATAAGGCAAGAACCATTTAGGAATCTTTATTTTTGTATGTAATAGCGCAGTTTTACCAATTTAATACAGTGTTGTACAAAGAAATGAACTAAACAACTGAGAAACATGTGAAGGCAGTCGAGAGGAGTAACTTTCATGCTAAGTGTTGGAAGATTTCATTACCAAACTTGTAGTAACCATCTCTTCAAACCACTTGGACTGGGCCTGATTGTAGAGGTCAACACAGCGCATTAGGTCATCACCTGTTTCAGGTAAAAGCAGAGACAATACATTCAGATGTTTAGAGAAAAGAGAACACAACAGGAAATGCTGGTGTAATAGAACATACGCTTTTAATTATTGAATTCAAGTGGCCCCTTACTTCCAGTGAAGTGTTATCTTAATGCTTCGGTATAGTAAGACATCCATGCTTCCAACTTTGTGGACACAGGTTGGGGAAGAACCTTTTCTATTCCAGCATGACTCTGTCCCAGTGCACAAAGCAAGGTCCATAAAGACAAGATTTTGGTGTGGAAGAACCTGACTGGCCCTCACAGGGCCCTGACCTCAACCCCACCAAACACCTTTAGGGTAAAATGGATCCACATCTTTGAAACCTCAAAAATCTTATTGAAAGGCTTCCAGGAAGAGTGGAAGCTGTTTTAGCTGCAATAGGGACAGACTCCATGTTCAAGTCTATGCATTTGACTGCAATATCATTAAAGTATCTGGTGTAGTGGTCAGGCGTCCCATTACTTTCGGACATTCAGTGTTCCAAGTCGTGGGCATTGAGCCTATTTGGCCAGCAGGGGGCAGTTAAAGCCCATTCAATATGTCTCTCTCTGCAACATTTACAGTGTGTAAAAAATAGTTTCAGTGAGGTCAGTGACAGGATGACTGTTGCTAAAATGAATGGCCAGAATGGATGTACATTTGTCTATACAGGAAATACATAATGAAAAGCAAAGTGATGCAAAAAGACAATATCAGACTGCAGAAATCAAGTGATGTCTCCATCTATATGGAAATGAGGCAGCTGCTTTAATGGCAATTTCTTCAGTAATTGGGGTAAAAGTGATAACTGACAGAGGGAAGACAGCACATTACTATGTTAAATGTTCCTTGCTGATTTACAAAGTGAATTGTGCATAGGTGTGTGTGTGTGTGTTTGTGGTGGGGTACATTCATGTGAGTGCCTGTGTGTAAGAGTGAAAGAGAGAGAGAGAGAGAGAGAGAGAGACAGAGAGAGAGAAATACCAGGCTTTTCTATAGTCATGGTGGTTTGAAGCTTGGCATCTACACAATTACTTATCCAATACAAAAGTGATGTGGAACAAGGTTTGATAAACCCACATGTTCATTACATATAGCTATAATTCAATAACACAGAATAATATTCAATGCAATTCAATTTAATTTTATTTATATAGCGCTTTTAACAATGATCTTTGTCACAAAGCAGCTTTACAAAATGAAATAAAGTTGTGTGTATGAGTGTGTGTGAATGAAATGCCTCTGATGAGCCAAGGGTGACGGCAACAGTGGCAAGGAAAAACTCCCTAAGATGCATATTTAATATGTATACATGCATTTATATGTCCAATATAAAATGTATATTGGACAAGCGGGATACTAAATTGTTAATTTGTGGTAAATAACAAACACTCATGACTCAAAATGATGATCCATTTGTGATTATTTGCAGTAAACAGTGCGCGCTGCATTACATGCTAAGAGTGTAATCATTTCAGAACTGTAGCATAAAATCCACAACATTACCATTCGAAACAGCATATTCAATTTTATAACTGCATCACTTATGAGCCATTCAGTGTCCTCTGAGAGACCATTTTGTGTTAAACCACCATCAAAAAACAAAACTAGGCACCTGGGTACATCTTCTCTGTTTATAGCTCAGCACTGCTTTATAATATCACCAGAACATGCTACTTGGCAGTCTTTCTTATTAAAAATCTTTTTATTTATATGAATAAGATCAATCTGTGTTGTGTATATATATATATATATGTATATAAAATAAAAATAAGAATTGCAATATATATTCATAAAATGAGATGGAAATTAGATAAGCGACAAAAGACCCTCATATACCAAGAGACTTGGTCCTTGTGTCTTATTATTGCACATAGAAACAGAAGAAGATGCTTATTTCATGTTTAAAATGCATTTACATAATTTCTTGGTAGATGTAATATATTTCGGAACACAGAAGAACAAGCTAATTTGCTTATTCCAAGAAATCTATAGCAGCAAATATTCAATGTTGTTCAACCATTTCTGGGCCAGAAGCAAGCAATTTCTTAAAACAACTGAAAAAGCTCTTATTTAATATAATCACTATTTACACATTAGTCATAACAACCTTATGAGTGGCCCTTTGTGTTTTTTTGCACCAACCGTTTGACCAACAATAAATAAAATAATCTTATGCTCACAGTGCTTTTAAGACAAATACTCTAAATAACCTTTCTTGCTTTCATATCAGACACAAGATACCAGAAAACCAAACTGTATAATAAATCAAAAATCAGCTAAAAATGAGTCATTTCACCCAACATGAGTCAACATAATGTATATAGGTTATATTTTCTGTACATCATACATAAGATCTATGTACTGTTGTTTTGCTTAAAATTCTTTCCACACTTTATGGGGGTGCAGGAGCCTGATTCGCACATTTGGTGTCCGTCACCCCATGAGGAACCAGGCACCAGTGTGGTCCTCTTCACTGCCTGTGCGTCACTCAGATTAGTGGACTCAATGTTCTCCCAGTCTGGGAAAATACTCTCCCACGATGCGTCACAGAGTTTAGAGCTTTGTGAACTGCATCCTGTGGGCTGCCGAGCTCTTCTCAACGTTGAGGATGAGTGAGTGGCCAGTGCAGGACAAATCCAGCATTGATAGAACCCTCATGGTGTGGCCAGAAGCTCAGCGTGCTGGACTGCTTTTAATAGCCCTTCCCCACTGGGTCTATTATCCCACCGTAAAAACACAGATCACCACACTGGACGTCCACTTTCCAGCACCCTCCGGAGCCAACGGGACCTGGCTCCTAAACGCGGGATCCTGGGGCTGGGCCAAGGCACTTTCGGCCCGGTGCAGGGGCCCGAGCTCGGCCTGCCCGTCACGCTTCTCACCCCTTTTCCAAACAGCTCCTGAAACCCTTCCCGGCCGAACCGCACAACAATTGCAGGCAATTTATGCTCCGCGCTAGAGCAGCCTGTGGAAAAAAGCTGCTTATGCTACTTTAAAGAAGGGGCATCGGGTGAAGCTGGGCTTATTTCACAGGCAAAACTATCATGGGCAATAGTGCAAGAGAGGATGAGGGAAGTGAGGGTGGAATGAAGCCTCCAGTTCAAAGTATTTAAAACTAAAAACATACAGATATTCGTCCCTTCGGTACTGTGCAATCTACCACCTATACTGGTATACCAGTATTGGCATTACACTGATGTAATATTGATCCTCAGTTTAACAGCTATCAATAGATAACGAATTCTATTAACTCTACTCCATGAAATAGTGGCGTCCCTGTTGCACTTTTTAAAACTTGACTTTTAAAAAAAACCCATAAAAATAAACAAATACTAGGCTTGCTTTGTGGAAAAGTGGTTGATACTTACTATACTATGTACGGCAAACTTAAATAACATCAGAATGTGTAACACATTGTGTAATGGCTTACAGTTACCCATCACATGGTGATTGATTACTTTTTGGGTTTCTTAAAAAAAACCCTGCCTGACATTTTAATCTCAAGCTCCTCTGAAAAGGCCAAAAATTGTGAGACAGTTGTGTTTAAAGATTCCAGCTTGTTCCATTAGTGCTCTGTTTAAAACGGTCGACTATGGTATTCATTAACCTTTTCAACATCTATGGTTTTTTCTTGTTTTGCAGTGAAAGTGTAATAAACGCATTAGTGACGTAAATGCTAACAGGCTAGCTTGCTAACAGGAGATCCACCTCACCTATATCCTAAAAATTATTCAACAAATAATGAAAGGAGCTCCGGGATATTAAAGATTAAACTCTAAACATTATAAGAAAGTCGACTGTACTCTACTTGACTGAACAGACTTAAGTTGATACAATAACGAATGTTTTTGAGAGCATGCTGAGCATGCTAAATTAAGTTGATACAATAACGAATGTTTTTGAGAGCATGCTGAGGGTGTTTTGAGGAGGTACAGAGCTGAACAGTGCAGAGGAGCGTCCTGGAGTCTCTCTCATACTGCAGTCTGCTGGACTGGTTCTGACAGCTGGCACAGCAGAGCTCGACCAGCCTGAGATTTTAATGAGAAAGAAGTATCTAGCAGACACAGCCGCTCTTCGGTGCAAGTTCACAGAATGAGAAGAAGCTCTCAGAAACCCAATATTTCAGTCTGGGGATGCCCACAGCTCACTGAACGAGCTATATTTGTGCATGCCTTCCAATGGCACCTCATTTGTGTGAGTCCAGAAAACTCCTGATAACAAATAGACTCCCACACCTTGGGTTGCATTCAGTGACTGACAGAAGCAACAACTTAAGAAAAGACTACAAGCTATTGGTTAACGATTCTGATGACGATGATTACTTAGGGACAAAACAATCAGCACTCGCAGTTACCATGAGCCTCTGACCTGCTTGTGTGGATTTCCGCCGGGCCTTCTTGATGTCCTCCTCTGTCTTGTTGCTCAGTTTGATCTCCAGCTGCTGCGTCTTCACCTCCAAGTCCTTCTGTCTGTCCGCGAGAGCCTTACGGGCCTACAGATACGAGATAAGCCCAAGTCAAAGACGCTATAAAACCTCAAATTACCCACATATAGAATTTGCCTTCATTCAACCTTATCATTTTTATATATCTGTGTTATATTTTCTTTCCTTCTGTTGAATTTGGTGCATGTTGCCATCTGAACAAAACAGTATATCTCATGGAAAGAATAATAATGCAACACGTGAGGCGGCGCACTGATGGGTTCAGCCCAGCACCTCACCAAACCATCTGCTGAGGATGAGTGAGTCTGGGCACAGATACAGTAAGACTAGGTAGCTGTGATGCAAGCAGTGCAATCTGTTAAGCTCATGGTTGCTCACTTGAATTCGAGCAAAATATACACAATTTGGGCTGGAGGTTCCAGAAAGTCATTGTAGTTTTGGTTTCTGTAAATTAATCAATAATTTCCCACAATTTCTCTATTATAAAGAAAGCTTTTTTTGGATCAGGAGGTTATTTTGCATTTTTAAAAAGAACTCTGCATTGATTTAAGGCCACTTGGTCTGAAAATTGTTACTTTGCCAATACTGAGAAATGTTGACACCTCAGTGTCAGTGGGTCTTAATATTTACAAAAGAGTTGGCATAATGATGGATCTCACAGAGTTTAACAAGAAGGACAAGCACAGATCATACCTTCTCTACAGCAGCGTAGCGACTGACCAGCTGTTTCCGCAGGTCAACGATGTGGTGGTCATATTTCTTCATGTCCTTTTTGAAGTTGTCCCCTCTGAAAGTGAGCAGTGGCTTTTCCACCTCACTCTGGAGCTGCAAGGCAGAGACGGGTGGTCAGCGCAGACAGATGGATTCCACACATTACACTCCCCACCGCCTCAGCAGCTTTCAGCTACTGCCCACTCAACTGTCCCTCAATGTCGTCAGCCGTGGACCTGACAGATTGTGAGGATATGTGTTTTCATGTGTGTAGGTGTGTATGAGTGGATGTGCTGTATCTTTGCCTGTTTCTGAGTGTGCATGTAAACGTTTCTGCTGCATACAAGTGTCTTTCACTATTGCAGGTAGTGGGGAATTTGGCAGATACCCTTGTCCAGAGTGACTTACAGTCATTAGTTACAGGGACAGTCCCCCTGACACAACTGTCAGACACGATGGTAGAAAGTGAGGGTTTGAACACTGGCTTAAAGTCTCCATTTTTATGCAGCGTACTGTGAAATTAATGATCAATGATGGTTTGCAATGTAGTATTTTAAATAAAACAAATATAAACAAATGAAATAAATTGAAATAAAATGAATAATCCAAAAAAAAACCCAACAACAACAACAATAATAATATTAATAATAATAATAATAATAATAATAATAATAATAATAATAATAATAATAATAATATTATTAATAATGATAATAATAATAATAATAATAATAATAATAATAATAATAATAATAATAATAGTAATCCAGCCTGCTTTTTTCATTTAGGCATTAAAGCAAAATGCATCTTAAGCTTTTTTCATTTTTACAGAATATTTGAATATTTGAGATAATATTCAAAATAAAAATGTAGTTCAGTAGCTGCTACCTTTGAGGAGAATTTAACATGGACCTCTGCTTCATCAGCCAGACTCCTCTTCAGCTGTGCCCAAGCCTCTCCAAGAGTCCTGAACCAAGTCAGAAGAGCACCAGAGTCAAATAAGGCACAGCACATCCAGATCTCAACACGGTACATTTCTTTTACGTGTACTGGCTGTAAAACATGGAGGGAGGGCTTACACTTATTTTCAGGTTTGACAGAATTTCAAATGTGAGATTAGAGTCAATTTTCCATGAGAAAATAATTCCCCAAATTGCAGTTTAAAATCAACAATCAGCAATGAAGTCAGGCGAGCATGGATATATGCATAGATGCCTAGTTTTAATCATTCATTCGCACCATTCATCATGGTTTACATGAAAGACAGCGAACAAGAGAACTGAACTGAATGAAATTAGTACACCTTTACCACATCAATATAGCATCTGCCACTCTATGGCTCTTACATACCCTTCCTCTTGTGCTGCCAGTGGGATCTGGGAGAGCTTGGAGAGGTTCTTGGCGTATTCCTCTTCAATCTTTATTCTGGCGCACACAAAAGAGAGGATGCAGGGGAGAAAAAAGGTCAGACTCACAGACCTTTAAAAAATGCAGCTTAAAAAATATTCTACCTCAACTTCATTGGGAAGGCGCAATCCTACTTAGACGTCCAAACAATAGGGGAACCGAAAATACAATCATTTAAATTCTTTTGGCTTGCATATCAAGGGGCCCACAGTGTAAACAGGTCACCACAGGCAAGTCCTAATTAAATGTCAGTTTGTGCAGCTGATTAGCTGCTCAAACAAAACAGTCCGTTTCAGTGTTATTATTTGTACCTATTCTGTTCATATTGTTTTCTTTCTCGACGCTCTGGGGAATGAGTCAGCCCCTCTCAGCTCACCTCAGAACAGGGGTTGCCTGTTACGTAACTCTGCCTACTGATTACTCTTCTAATGTGCAGCGATAAGAAGTGTGGAACCTCTACCGGCGCTGTGTTTTCAAAAACATGCTTTATCCAACAAGAGGAGTTTATTCCAGAGGTGGTTTAAATTCCCTTACTCAAGTAAAAGTTTGTTGCTTTAGTGAAAGTAGAAGTAAACACTTCTGAACAACATGAGCAATAACATAAGGCTTTGCAAAAGGCATACAGGAACTGTGCTATACCTAAAAGTGTAAAGTGTCTATTTGTCAAACGTGAACACAGAGGAGTCACTAGCAGTCCTGAGATTCGAACCCACAACCTTCTGATCGCAGGGGTAACTCCTTAACCACTAGGGCACCAGCTACTCTGTAATTGAAGATCATACACTGCTCCTCGGGAGCCCCCAATTCAATTAATATTGGTCTGTAATTGTCTTTATCCAGAGTTCGCAAACTAATACCAGAGCTTGGGATGGAAGGAGACTTCTTTTTTGTTCGCATTTGAGTAAAAATTGAATGAAAACATTATGGAAAACTGTTCAAATAACTGTTTAAAATTATGCAGCGAAATTTCAAGCTGTATTGCTGATAAACAGAGTCTCTTCCAACTGTCTCGCTCTTGCTGTTTGGTGGAGGGGCTGAAAATGATCAGCTCTAGGCTCCTGGCTGCATTCTGCCAGAGTAAAGTGTGAGGTGAGGAGAGGAGAGAGACTTAAAATAGCAAACTGTCTTTTTACTCAAGTCTCATAAATTCTGGCCGATCTTATTTTGTTTTCGGAAATGTAAGTGTATCTTGAGAAATGAGGTGAAATCAAAGAACACAAGTGATATAAAGGGTGATGGTTATGGAAATGTTTGTGCAGTGAGAGGCAGCTAGACCCACAGGGCTCTAATGCTGGCCTACCTTTCTCTGATGAACTCAGCCATCTCTTTCTGCATCTGCTTGCCCTTCAGCTGCTTCTGTAGCAGAACCTCGAAGCCTGACACTGTGGTGGTCCCCTGAGGGTCCTTCTTATCGGTCTAAAAAGCACAGACAGAGAACAGTCAACAAACACACACACACACACACACAGAAATATCACCTGCACCACATTCGAAAAAAGCATAAGGATGCAAGCCTTGTGTGTGTGTTTGTGTGAGTGTATGTTTGTGAGTCAATGACTGCGGACACAGGCTTGCATGAATCAGAGGGGGCTGTGTGGGGGCGTGAGGCCATGCGTGGATGTGCGTGATTCATGTAAGAGAGGGAATGAGTAGTTCATCTTATGAGTAATGGTGAGTGAGTGAGTGTGTGTGTGTGGGTGGGTGTGTGGGTGTGTGTGTGTGTGTGTGTGTGTGTACACTATATGTTTTGTTAATCATGGCAGTAGTGGCCTTTGTAATGGAGAAAGGCACCCTCTTAATTAAG
>JBBPDB010000028.1:8987188-8997260 GCA_037974465.1 Brachypetersius altus | reverse complement strand
TGTGTGTGTGTGTGTGTGTGTGTGTGTGTGTGTGTGTGTGTGTGTGTGTGTGTGTGTGTGTGTGTGTGTGTCTGGCCGTAAGTGTGATATAAATGGGTTTGAGCAAAATATAGCTGGCTTGTATACAGCTTGGAGGACACAGCACCTAGCAGTGCCAGAAGAAGAAAAAGGAGAGAAAGACAAAGGGAGAAAGAGAAGAGTGGGAGGAATCGTGGTATGAACATCTTTACCAATATAAATGTTATACAGATTCAAAAGGTGAATGGATTCATGATAAGCTTAAAGCAACCACGCATGAAATGGTACCAGTGTATCACAAGTCTGTCTGTCTTCTCTGTCTGTCTGTCTGTCTTCTCTGTCTGTCTGTCTGTCTGTCTGTCTTCTCTGTCTGTCTGTCTGTCTTCTCTGTCTGTCTGTCTGTCTGTCCTCTCTGTCTGTCTGTCTGTCTGTCGATTGAGTTTGTAAACAAGTTAGAGGAAAGCATAGCTAAATTAAAAAAATTCAGTTTGGAAGATCCATTCAGAGCAAAGCAGCACCCAGCCCAAGAGCCCCGATCAGCCCATATGACAAACATTCACAGTGCAATTTGTCATCTTTATTTATTTTTAAACGAATGAAAGAAAACAGCTTAATTACATGTTCCTGAAACCTATGCTTTTCTCAGCTTCCACCCAAGGGAAGCACATGAGCAGCTGGCTGGCACTCTAATCTTAGATTAAAAAGGTACTGTTTTCAAAGAAGCTCACACCAAGTCAAAGTACTTACTCAAGCAGGTTTCTAATAAACAACTTGTTTACTCTTGCTTGAGTCAGTACTTTTACTGTCATTGATCACTACAGGAAAAGTACTCTTACTTAAGTAAGGCTTTTAATTAGCCTTTCTATTCCCGTCTGTTGGACAAAACAGATATAAAGTCGAGGAAGATGAGGAAGGACAAATCCAACAAGCGGGGTAGATTGGGGCAAACAGAAAAGTGGTGGTTAGGGAGTTCCCCCTGCGAACAGAAGGTCAAGGGTTCAAATCCCAAAACCGCTAGTGTCACCTCTGAGGTAACCTTGAGTAAGGTACCGTCCACACAGTGCCGTCCCCAGGCGCTGTGTTCCTGCCTGCCCGCTGCTTCACTCATGTGAATTTTGTGCCGTTGTGTGTCACCTTACATGGCTTTTTTGGTCATTATCATTTCACATTTATTTAAATTGTTGGCAGTTATCTAGTTTTTGATGATTATCACACTGTTATTGTCGAAATAGTGGAAAATACCATGAAAAGATTTTGACTCTGCATTGCCCACCCATAACCTAAAAGCTTTTAAAAAATTACTTTTACAGTTTTCCAATTTAGTCCAAAAGTACTTGATCAGCCTAGGTCTATTTAGGGTCTGAAGCCTATTTGTTCAGTTTTGTGCTGAGACTTGGAGGCTAATGTACACAATGCTGTTGGGAAAAATTCACTTATATGGTTTCTCACACTGTATAGCTTCCTTTTTTATCTGCAAGCGTGTCATAATTGAATTTCAGTTGTACCAGAGCAGAGAAAAAGCCAAGGCATGCACAAACACACCATGCCATCACTCCTCATTGAGGTAACAGACTCAATCTGATCAAGTGTTCACATGGACAAAGCAGGCACTCTATTAGAGGATACACTCTTGGGTCCACAGCGTCTCCAATTAGCCTGCAAGGGCTGCAATTATGTAATGTTCACCATCTGCACTGCCTCCCTGCAACTGCCAAACAGGATGTTCCTTCTACCACACACACACACACATACACACACACACACAGCTTAGTAAACAAATGGACCCTCAATTCCCAACACAAAGAGAGGTTTCATGTCACGGCCACGCCCCCCAGGCCACACCCCCGGTTATCCCGGTTCCTGGAACACTGAGCCAGGGCAGGTACAGGGCAGGGTTGTTGTCTGGTTGGTCTATCCCGCTTACCCTGATTGTGCCCACCTGTACCTCATTTCCTGCTTCCTACTTAAGCCTGACCTGGATGTCACTGTCAATTCTCTGTTTTGTCTGAATGGTGCTGGTGTGTGTCCTGAGTGTCTCTCTCGCTCTCTTTCTCTTTCTCTCTTTCTCTCGTTCTCGTTTTCTCTCTCTTTCTCTCGTTCTCTCATTTTCTCTCTCTCTCGTTTTCTCTCGTTTTCTCTCTCTCTCATTTTCTCGTTTTCTCTCTCTCTCATTTTCTCTCTCTCTCATTTTCTCTTTCTCTCTCGTTCTCTCTCTTTCTCTCGTTTTCTCTCTCTCGTTTTCTCTCTCTCTCTCTCTCTCTCTCTCTCTCTCTCTCTCTCTCTCTCTCGTTCTCTCTCTCTCAGAGCTCTAAGCTGTAAAACCTGGTATGCCTGGCTTTCGTCCACCCTGAGGTGACATCAGAGCGAGGCCAAGCGGTGTGGATTCTTAGACTCCACTCACATACGTTTAGTGGCTGAGTGTGAATAACTATAATTATGGAGCCAGCACAGACATCCTTACATTGTGGTTTTATCTGTTCTGTGCTCTGCCCCAATTCTCCGAACAGCCACTTCTGCATGTCGCATCTGCACCCACCAGCACAATCATGACACTTTGCAAAGATTTGTTAATGATTAAGATACGCAGTTGGCTTTGATTCGCAGCCATTAATTAGCATGTTCATGCGTTTGGCTGCATCGAAGCGGCCCAGTGGTAAAGATCGGAATGGATTTTTGCAGAGGAAAAGTGCAGAATGTGAAGGCCAATTGAGTCATTGCTACTGATTAAAGACATTGTCAGGATGTTGAAATAGTGAGGGCTTAGCCTAAGTGTCGATTTGTTTTGATGTAAAACTAAAGTCACAGTAACTAAACCAGCCTGTTTCAATCTAAGAGAAAGAGAGAGATTGGAAAACGGTCATGCATCAAGTGGATCTTCAGGGGAAAAATGAATACAAGAAAACCACAGGGTAGGTTTTCTTGTATTCATTAAATATCACTGCAGTTTAAGAGGCTAGAGTGTTCAGAGTATGCCGCTTTATTTTCCTTTAATCTATGCTGGGTCTCAGTACTAACACACTGTTTATATTATAGAGGTGCCAGTTCATCATTTCTGCTTTCTGGAGGCTGCTTCTGAAATTATCCTGCACAAACACACTCTCATGCACACACACAGAGTACATAGGAATGGATATGAGACAGATGTAAACATATGTACACCCTACCCACATGCTTTCAGCGCTGACCTTACATTCATGTGTCCTGGTCGCACTCTAATCAAACAGTGCCAGGCTTGATTTACACACTCGCGTCCAGTCCTGTCGCTCATTTTCTGCCTGGGAGATCATACTGATTGTCATGGTCATGGATTTTCCATTACAGCACCTCTCCATCTATCATTCCCTTTGTTTAACTCAGCCTCTTATCCTGCCCAAAATGAGCTCATTTATCAGGGTCTGTCCCATCATCTCTTCACTGCCCCCATTCACCACCAGCAGTGGGAGAGGAACCACCTCACTTAACCCTGGAATGCAGCATGTTGGGGAAAGCAGCACTTTAGCAGATCAGCTTAAGTCTTGACCAGGACTGCATGATAAGAATATAAAAGGTGATCATTTGAAATATAAAGGTGTAAAATTCGGTGAACCCTGAAAATGAAGAGTTTGTATGTGCTGTATAATTAAGATCCCATATCAGTGAAAAACCTTGCAAGACTTTGAAAGCCACGATTTGAAGTAGTAAATAACGTGGATAGCTTTGAAAAATATAAAATTCACGTCCAAATGAAGCTGCAAAAAATAGAAATCTAAATTCATTTTACGTGACATAGAATTAATAACACCTCCTCAGGGAACAGATTGCAATGTGCCCTTTTTCTGCAAATGCTTGTATTTTAATGCACTGGGGCAATAAAATGCAATCTAACTTTTGCACAGGTTTTATTTTTCAATATATTGAATTCACCAAAATAGTAGCTGTGCAGTAAAATGGGTGAGTATGATCTCTGTAGCTCTCTTTACATTCTACTTTTCAGTCCACCCATTCAGAACAGCCGTGAGAGATGACGAGAGATGAAATTAAATGAAATATGACTGGTTTTGGCATATAATATCAAATATTCTGGTCCACAGGGAAGAGTTATGCATGTTTTTTTAAAAGGAGCATCACTGTAACTCTATCTCCTTTGGACAAATAGCACAAATTACAGACATAAAAACAGTAATCTGTAATTTATTGATTTTTTTATGTTTGTAATAGTTTTATTTATGTTTGTCAGCCTTTTCTATACAGGCCTACGATATGTTACTTACATCGTGACACAACTATGACTGATCATGCAGCTCTAATGCCAACATGGAGACTAGTTGGAGAGTGGTCTCAGACCTGTTGGGGAAAAAATGTCCTGGGAAAGTGTTTGACTGGTAAATAATTGCTGGTCATGTTCTGAGCTGTTCTGAAATTCAATATTAAATAAATCCAAAAATAACAAATACATTCAAAACAGTGTATCAAAAAGTTAAGCTAGTAAGAAGGCTTTTTATCACATATCAATTCTGCAAGAATGCACAATATGGTAATCACTTCATAACCACCAGACATTAGCATAATCCATGCAGATGTACTTAATATTTCGACTTTTGCATTGTAGTAACACTAACTAGAAAATGTGATCCCAGCCAGATCCACTTAAAACTGGAAACAGCTGGATGCAGCTTCGCCTGCCAGGATCAAGTGGGACAATATCGACTGAAAGGTCTAAACGGTTTACTCGGCTGGGAAATTCATTTTTGAGTGCGTACCTTGCAGGACAAAAAAGAAACGCAAAGCTGAGGGGGCAGAATATTTCAACTGAGGAGGCATTGCCAGGACTGAATGGATGCCTGAGGCGGGCAGGAGACCAACTGTTGATAAGCTGTCACACAAACGGGTCCTACAGCTGGGACTCAGTCACTAAGTGGCAAACAGCAACACTGACGAACCATGCAGCTGTGTGTGTGTGTGTGTGCGTGTGTGTGTGTGTGTGTGTATGTGTGCGTGCGTGCGTGTGTGTGAGAGTGTATGGGAGCGAGGTATGTGAAGAATGGATAGCGTTCTGTGTTTGAGTAAGCAGAATGGTTGTGTGCAGTGCGGGTCTGGCACGAGCCCATGAACCCACTGGCTCTTTTTCTGTAGGTGCACTGGCTGTGTGCGATTAGAGCTATTTTTTGCTGAACAGCAAATACCACTGACATAATGATAGTATGTAGCACGCTCCGGGGACACAAAACCACAGAGCGAGCCGATGAACGAACCTGGAGCCGTTCTCCAGCCTGCGTTTCTCTTGGTACCGCACATGGACCAGATGTGCAGGCAGGCAAACATACACTCACACACAATCGTACACATACACACACCTCATACTCCAGCGAACATTGCAGATCTCAGCCATTGCTTAGACTGTAGACTGCCTGGCCACTGTTGCTAAGCGACAAATTGCTTTCTCTGTAAAGGCACACGTTACTTTCCCCCCCTTGTGAAAAAAATGGGATTTTCCCAAGCATTGTATGGCATCACCATTTCTTTTTACCACATCAGCCATCACACACAATGCCTATTGTAACATTTAGCCTCCTCCCACACTCTCTTTAAATAAATACTCCAATATCATCAGCAAGTGTGGTCAGAGTACTCAGTATTAAACAGAACACACACATTGCCCATCACTTCATCTTATGTTTTAAGCTGTAGGGTTGATGGTTCCTTTACTAAGTGCAGGGAAACTATTAACTACTAAGTGTAGTTAATAATTCTTCTTCTGTAACCGCTTAATCCATACTAGGGTCACATGAGCCAATCCCAGGGTCTATGGGTATGAGCCAGCCCACCACAGGGCACACACCACTCACACCATTCACTCACACATGCACACCTACCGTCAATTTAGAATCCCCCAGTTCACCTGATGTGTTTGTCTTTGGACTCTGGAGGAAACCCATACCAGAACAAGAAGAACGTCCAAACTCCCCACACACGAGACCAGGACCTGGATTCAAACCCCCAACCCTGGAGGAGCAACAGTGCTACCCACTGCACCACCCTGGGGCCATGTAGAAATTATTGTGCATGAGAATCAACCACATGCTGCAGATGCAGATCAAAAACATTAGGTTGAAAAATGGTGGCATGTTCCTTTAACTTCCCTTCAACACATCTGCGATTTGAGCAACAAGTCAATGGCAAATATGATTTATGACTGAGGGAAATGAAGCCTAATGCAGTGTGAACTGTTTGGGATATTTGAAATGGAATCTGTGACCAAGACCACACAAGGTGAGGAGAAAGCGACAGCCCTGGCTCAAACCCTGGGGGCTGTTCCCTCACTAACCCGTTCCGTGCCACAGTATTGATCCTGATTGGTTGTCAAGGAGAACGGCATAAAGAGTCAAGCTAAAAATACACATTCTTGCAATGGAGACACAAGATGGCCATAATCAGGACTACTACAGAACTAGAGCTAGGCATCATCCTAAATAATAGAACAATAATACTGACACCGATATGCTACCTTGACTTTATTATTGATTTCTGGACGACACTTTTTACAAGCCTTTAATCCTGAGACCTACCTTTGCCTTGCATTTTATTAACCCTTGAGGTCGACTTTAGATGTCTGTACCAAAATATATCCTTTTAACAGAAAATATCTATTTTCTTTAACCACTTAATATCTTACCCCTGGAAATGGTTGTTCCTGCCTCTTAAACACAGATATCCATCTGTTTTGCTCAGTCCAGGCTGAAACACTCCTTTATAACATCAACATGAATAGCAGGGCTGTAGGTTGAATAGGTGGAACAGAATAAGTGTGTAAACACCATTTATTATTTATTTATTTATATATGTATTTTTAAAGGGAGTGATACACAACATGGCCCACTTAAATATAAAATATTGCCCTTATTCTTGTGAAGTATGATTTGTTAGACCTCGTTTGCAACTAACACAACATGAAACACAATTGGTGTGTTTCATGTTGTGTTAGTTTTTCTTTTTGCAGACAATCAGCAGTTGGGATTTTGGACCAAGCATTACTATTGGCTCACTGAACCTACTATGATTGACCACTTGAGTATCGGAATTCGATATCAAACGACAAAACTGTTCTGATATTAAATGTTATTATGAATGTTGTATTTCAATACGCAACCCTATATGGAACATTGATTGATTTACAGATGTGCAAAGGCTGTAGCATTTTCTTCAGAGCAGATGTGAAGCAATGTTTCAGCGCAGGCTTCAGGACCCTATCATCATCTGTCAACACCTGCATATTCAAAGCAACCCAAAAATGACAAAGTGCTGTTTGGGGAAAAAAAACCTGAATGACTCTCTCTCTTTCTCCTCCCATATATATTTCTCTCTCCATCCTGCTTTGTGTGTGTGTTTCATTTCAACACCCATTAATCACTTCTATTGCCTTTGTCACCATGGAAACTGGACTAGCCAAGTCTTTCCCCGTTTCCCTGGGCTGCTGCGCTCTCTCTCTCCCAGGGGGCGGATCTACGGTTTTGACGGACAGTTCTGTTGCCCTATGAGCATGACAGAATTCCTCACTTTCAAAACTACATTACAGAAGTCCTGACCAGCCCTCTGGTACCAAACGGCATCCCTCACTCACTCACTCACTCACTCACTCACTCACTCACTCACGCACTCCTTCCTCATTCTCTCTCTCCCTCTTTCTGTTTGTCTCTTTCTTTCTCCGCCAATACAGTTCCACAGGTTACATAACAGCAGCTAGTATAAACCTGAATTATAGCCTCCCCATAAGCATTCAAAAGAGTGCAATTACACTGTTGAAGAGATCCACATGGGTGCTAATTAGTCATCTGCGTCTTTTCATGAAGACGCCTGTCCTGGATAAATGGTCAGAACACTGCAGGTGCTTGAAACCACATTAAACTGTATGATTAAAATGTGGCCATTAAAAATGTTACATCAGCACATTGTTATCTTTCAGCTGACTTACTTTTGGAACTGTGCAACAATCTGAACTTTCTCTCCTGTGTACTAATTATTACTCCCAACTCCTGCACTTCGATGCTCTGTTAAGGCACTTGGTTCTTGTAGTAGCAGAATAAATATAAATACACAAATATAACTACAAATAATACCATAGCAGATGCAGTCACACAGACACATTTTTTTGTAATGTCAACTTATATTGTTCCAAAAGGTTCACTGTTCCAATATTAAAAAGACAATAATGAAATCAATGCAGACTGGTCCAGTCTGATCCCCTCTGTTTAATAATATTGGTTTCGGTACAGATACCGATCATTGCTAAAACAATTTATTCATATGGAAATGCATTTGAATCATGTAAATTCAGTGTAGGATGTGGAAAGCCACAATTTCAGTGGAAAACAAAAGCTAGATATAAACGAGAACAAATAGGAAAGGGCTGTGTGGTAGGGATGTAAATATATGCGTGTAATGAAGGCAGTTGGATGACCCGCAGCACCCAGGGAGGGTGGGGGTGGTAGCATCACTCGACCTTCTGCACAGCACTTTATGAAGCGTATGCGTGGATGCGGGCATGTTACTTCACAGCCTATGCCACAGCCGCATCCACACAACACGCACGATCTGCCTCACGGCTGCTTTTCCAGTGCGCTGGACCTCAATATGGCTCCTACATGAGCCTCCAGTGCGTGGGTTTGGTGTATTTCACTTTGTGGTTCCAATAGAATTGCTGAATACATTTAAAGCAGGGGATCAAATATAGTCACAAAGCCATGCTGAAAACCAGAAGTGCCACTGGGCCATGGGTGTGCGTGTGTGTGTTTGTTTGTTTGTGTCAGAAGAAATAAAGCTCATGTTGTCAGAATCAGCCATGTCAGATAACAGAGCTCTTCTGATGCTGCACAGCTTGGGTTGCCATTCAAAAGACTCCACGCACACCAGTGCTGTCACAGTGTCTAGCAGCAGCTTTGTTATGCATCAGAGCCTGAAACAGCAACTGTTCGTTGGAGGAGGAACCTGTACACGAGAACCCAAAACAGCAGTGCTGCAAAGCCATGTTCTAACAGCAGATGAAAGAAATCAACTGCTTCCTCATGCAATGTAAACCCATCTTAATGCATCCAGAAGCAGAAACAGCAGTGATGTCATGCCCTGCAATAGATGAATAGATGAATCTTCTTTAACATTGCTCTCGCTTGGAAACAAACACGTTCACATTCCTACTTTACAGCACAGTGGCACAGAACTGCGAACAGATGTTTCCCATCTGCAAGAGACTTGAGGGAGGCTGATTTAAAGCCCTGCTGGCCAGTCTGAAAACTGTATCAGCTTGACACTTAGCCTTTTCATTGACTCAGTGACTGAAGATCATGTATTAAATTATGAGGCTTTAAGTCTTAACAGAATGAGGCACTAAATCTACTTGTGTGTACTGGGGTGCAGTGTGTCCCCGCTGTGCTGTTTACAAACATTAACATGTGCATGCATGCATGTGTGGGTGCATGAGTGCTCATGTCTACTCACAGTGGTTTTGGTCTCCTTGATTTCCCTCTCCTTGTTCTGTCTCCGGGCCGGAGAGAGTGAGCCAGGGCTCTGTGGGGAGAGACAAGATGCATCATCAAAACTGCCCTCTGTGTCAAAGCTTTCCTCCGTCTCCATCTCTTAATTCCTCCCTTCTTTCACTCCTTCTTTCCTTCTCTTCTCTTCTGTCTCTCTGCTCTTCTGCCACACTGCTCAACTCCCGCGCGCAGTCTGCCTGCCTGCCTCCGTTGCCGTGGCAAGAAGCGCTCAGTGGTGCTGTGTGTGTGTGTGTGTGTGTGTGTACGTGTGGAGGGGGTGGGGGTGTGCCAGTGCTCTTGGTGAAAGGTGGGTGGTGAGGTTGTGTTAGTGGTAATGCAAGAGAGAAACACTGTGAGTGAGTGAGTGAGTGAGTGAGTGAGTGAGTGAGTGAGTGAATAAATTAATTAATAAATGTGTGAGCCTACACTTTAGAATGTTGAAAACACACTGTAGGGGGGCAACTGACAAAACAAAGGGTTTGACAGAGGGATAGAAGCAAAGAGAGAGAGAGAGAGAGAGAGTACATGGATGAATGAGTGGAGGTGTGACA
>JBBPDB010000028.1:8964790-8983116 GCA_037974465.1 Brachypetersius altus | reverse complement strand
CCCAAAGCAAAACCCCAGAAACCTCTTCAAAACAAAAGCCCCCCAGCACACAGAACAGAGAACAGAAACAGAAAACATACAGGCAGCGGCCTCGAACGGCCGCCGACCGTGACATGATTGAAAGAAGGCTCATACAAAACAGTACATCACTCGTTTTTTCATCCCCTTGATGCTTGATGGTTAAGGCTACTTTTTTCAATGTAAAACAATAATACGTAATACAGTGACAGAAACCACAGTTTATTTGAAATTACATCACTCAAAATGGTTTGATGCATATGTGTGATGATTTACACATGCAGTTTGCACGAGAAAGATTGATGGCCTTTAGCTTTCATTCAGATTTTTTTGGTTACATTAGCCTCTTAGCTCTCTTAGCTTAGCTCTAGCATGAAAACCATAAACACCCACTCTCTGTTGACTGACTACATTTGGTTTAAGGGAGAAATTTGTATAAATGTTGTTGATTCTATCACTTTAGATCTGGGTTCGGTTTCAAACGTATTTTATTATTAAGATCATCTTAACTGGTAGACAAAGCATCAATGTGATGTTAGATCTACTGTTTTAGCATCGTTTCTGTGCTACACTGCTTTTGGGAAGGCCAGACCCATTAGGTGAATGGCTTACAAGATATCTTAAAAGATATCTGATATATATAAATTAAATATAGAAGAAAAGCACGAGTAGAGCATATATAAGGCAGAAGCAAGCCGCATAAAATCACTGGACCCTTCTATATGCCTCCCTTGGGAAAGATATATAGGTTTTCTTCTGACGTGGTCATCAGTAGGACAATCAGGCCTGATGTCCTCTAGAGTACTGAAGCATGAAACTCAAAGTCCAGAGAAGTGTGTATGGGGGTCAAACCAAGGGCATTTTAGGAGCATGGGGTTACCTGAGTTCATGCGCGTTCGAGAAGTCTTTGGAGCAGCGGCGGGTGTACATGGCCGTTCCCACGTTGTCTCTGAAACACATATGAAGTGGAAGAATCTTATGATGAACCAGACCAATATACAGTCCTTCTTTTATACGTATTATTTATTTATTTATTTGATATATGTTTAGAGAAACTGGTCCATGTATAGTTTAACTGCAAATGTTAGCATATGACCCTGATTTAGTATTCCAGCATCCCTCAGGACCCGTTTGACCGCTTAGAAGATATTTGCATGTGACATTCAGCCTGCCATAGTAAAAAAAAAAAATCTGGTTGCTCTGGAAATTTTAAAGAATGATCCAAACCTTTTAACTGATAATTCTAATGAGCATCATGACCATTAGCCTTCATGACTTTCAACCATTAACTCTTAAACTTTGTATCAAATAGAACTTAGATAGATAATATTATGTTATCATATATTATCAGTATTTTTTTTTTAATTATTCCATCCAAGGCCTAGCAACAAGCCTGAAATCACAGATTTTACTTCAATTGTAATTTACATTGTTTTTGCCATTTTGAATATACACTATGTGGACAAACATACTGGGCTCTTAATTTTTTAATTCAGATGCCCCTTTACTTTCAGTGAAGGGCAATCTTAATGCTTTAGCATACCAAGGCGTTTTTGACTTTGCTTCCGACTTTGTGGATACAGTTTGAGGAAGAGCCTTTTTTATTCCAGCATGACTGTGTCCCAGTGCACAAAGCGAGCTCCATAAAGACATGGTTGGATGAGTTCAGTGTGGGTGAACTGGAACGGAGGCCTTCTCATCCAACATCAGTGTCTGCCCTCATAAATTCTCTGCAGAATGAATGGACACAAAATCCAACAAAAACACTTTCCACAATCTTGTGGAAAGCCTTCCAATGATAGTGTAAACTGTTATAACTGCAACTCCATATTAAAGTCTATGTATTTGAATGCAGTGTCATTAAAGTACCCGTTGGAGTAATGGTCAGATGTCCCAATATTTTTGTCCATACAGTATACAGTGTTTTTATTACCATATGAGTTGCATGAGAATGGAAAAGATATTTCAAAGCTTTCTCTATTCTTCTCTAAACCAGATGCAGCCTACAATAGAGAACAACTGACTAAGGGTTGTGTTTCTTTTACCCAGGCTGGACCTTTTTGCTTAGTGGACTTTATTATGTTTTCAGTGCATTTTTTTAATTTTTTAATTTTTTTGCACAAATGTATTGCTCTTTTCTGGCAGCAAGTGAAGGGTCAATTTCCCCAAACAGAGAAAAGTAGCCATGTAAGCAGTATTTGGTAATCTGCTGCAGATAGTAATCTCAGATATAGAGTGGCTATTTTGGCAGCCGTTCCTGTAAATGCTATTTTAGAAGCAGGTGTCTAGAAGGAACATGTCTGTGTTACTCTGGTTAGGATGATGAAGAATTGTGACCTAGTTGTAGCTGTCAGCTGAAAAGACTTTAGTAGACAGATCTGATTTTCATTAAATGGATTTAAGTGGCAGTAATGGATCATATTTATTATGTACATTTGGCACTCTATGCATTTGTTTGTCCTGAATATCTTCCAAGAAATACATTTAAATGATCAGAATTAAATCTCTATGTTCTCTATATGAAAATAGTCTCAAGTCTGGTAAACCACATGTATCAGATTTTTCATATATAAGAGAAAAATGGCATTTATTCACATAGACAAAAAACAATACAGGCTGTTGAAAAAGACTGACAAGCAATCTGAGAGGGGCAAATATTGCGAAACAAAAAAGAAAGAAAACACACTGAAACTGTTTACAAAGCAAAAGCAACAGCACGTGGCTGAGCCGTGCACAAAAATAGCCTGCGGACAGTTCAGCCAGTATTCACTGGAGACCTGCAGTGCCAAGCCAGTGCCAGAAATGTGGAGGGTGTGCCAGCTTGGAGCCGAGCACAATGAAGAACACGTTCCCACAAAAGAGATATTAGATCTGTTGTGCTGGTTCGAACAAAGCGATCCAAATCAGAATTGAAACGGAGCATTCTGATCCAGGACCAGCCATTAGGGACGGATATATCAATTTGGATGCTTTGAAAATCTGAACCTCAAAACGATGAGCTATTTTAACTTAATACAGCACATTTCTGTGAGTACTGTTTAGCAGGTGGATGCATACAGATATGTAAACTATGTAAAAAACATAATAAGAGATACGTTATTGTGACATTTTATTAGTGTGAATCCACTCTACACATTTTAATCATGAACCTTGTTTTTTCAGTTCATCGTTGGGTAGGATATGAAGGAATTTCCCATGCGCTCTTTATCTGATCTCCTCATGTGCCAAAGCCACTGTAGTGTTAATGCTTTTATGATGTCATACTGTATCACACTTTTTTTTTTTTAAAAAGTGAAAATTATTACAGTACTATAGAATAATTATTTTGGGTTCTCTAAAGAAATTTTCATTGCAAGAGATGCAGTGACCAGCCACCCAATGACCAGCCACAACAACATTAAAGCCACTGAAAGGTGAAGAGAAGAACACTGATTACAGCGGCTTCTTTCAAGGGGTGGGAAATATTAAGCAACAAGTGGATGGTTGGCTCTAAAGCTGATGTGTTGGAAGCAGGAAAAATGGGCAAGCGGACTTTGATGGCAAGACGACTGTGACAGAGCATCTCCAAAATGGCCGGTCTGCTGGGGTGTTCCCGATATACAGCATTAGCCTAGTAGTTAGAACGTGAAATAAATATGATAGTGATCATTCTGTCATACGTGAACACAGCACAGTGTGAACAGTCCGAAATTCTTCCACTGTATCTAACCCAAGCGTCTGGGGGAAGTTCGCCCTGCGATCAGGAAGTCATGGGTTCGATTCCCAAGACTGCTAAGCACCTCTGAGGTACCCTGAGCAAGGTACCATCCCCACACACTGCTCTCCGGGCGCTGTGTTCCTGGCTGCCCGCTGCTCTGCTTAGTGAATGGGTAAAATACAGAGGAAGAACTTTGTGCTGTTCACACTGTGTGCTGTGGTGTTCCTAACCAAAAGTGGTACGAGGGAGGATGACTGGTGAACCAGCAACAGTGTCATGGGCACCCAATGATGACTGATGCATGTATGATGTTCTGGGGAATGTTCTGCTGGGAACACTAGGGTACTGGCATATATGTTGCTGATACATTGACATGTACCACTTACCAAAACATTGTTGAGGACCAAATACACCCCTTCATGGGGTGCTTTCCAACGGTAGCGGGCTCCTTCAGAAGGATCCATCCTGCCACACTACTTCCAAATTATGGGAATCTCAATGTGATGGAGCATCTGGGGGAAGTGCTGGACAAACTAGTCAAAACCATGGAGACCCACTGCGCAACTTACAGGACTTAAAGCATCTGCTGCTAACATCTTGGTTATAGATACCACAGAACACCTTCTGAAGAATCGGGAAGTCCATGACATAGTGGGTCAGAGCTCCTTTGTTGGCACCTACACAAGATTAGGCAGATGGTCTAATTGTTATAGTTGATTGGTTTAATATAATATTTTGTTCATTTTGGATCAGTTCTATTGGCCCACTCAGTATGCTGTATTAACACAATGTAAACGACAGCTTATTTTCTACTTTAGCAACAAATGGAGAAACTACATTTTGTTCCAACAGCAGTGATATGTACAGTAATCCTAAAACAGGTCATTGTAACACTATTAGTGCCAATAAGTGTAGGTTTTCACTGCAATGCATAAAATGACTTGATGAAATGATCAGTGTTATCAGTACTGGTACCAGGATCCTAGCACTGGAAATACATGATATAGTGTTATCTCTATCACAAATCGTGCTCTCTCCCCCTCTCTCTCTGTCTCTCCCTCGCTCTCTGGCCTCCATCCCAAACACTGTAAACACAGGCTGCCCCATGGGAGAGATGCCTGGGCTTTATTCCCTAACTACTGATAATCATCACTATTAAAGAGGCCTGCCTTCAGCGTGCACTTCTATTAGCTTTCACTGGAAAACAAATAGTTGTTACAGTATTATGCAGGCCAGACAGAGTGCTGCAGTTCATCAGGAAAATGAGAAAATGAAAAGGTTATATAGCCAGTGTATGTGTGTAGGCAGAGGGTGGCTAATATGTGTGTGTAAATCAGATTAATCCATTCCAGATCAGTTCTGTGGCTCCCTCTTCAGATGAATGGCTTGTAGAGATGATGGAGAATGCTAATGATGCTTCTCAGCCTGCAGCCGTTCGCAAGGCCGAGATGGCTTCTATGGTTACACAACTAAATACAAGAAAAAGCTTGCACCCTTATCAAACGTTTGCATTCTTTATCGAGCTCTGCTCGCCTGCTGGGAGCAGCTTTGGGCTAGATTCATAAGCAATGCAGCTGATAAGAGATAAGCTACTTGCTGTTCAGTTTGTGCCACAGCAAGGAGAATCAATGAAAAAGAATATTCCTCTTAAAAGGTCAGGACAGCAAATAAGACCTAATGCGCTTGGCATTTTCAAGTGATTTTGCGCATCCAGTTTTACAACACATCTGCTATGTTGACAACATTTCAATGTCTTAGCATGTATAGCTGCAAAATTTTTATGGGGTATAATTACCTATTACATGAGCATATTCACCTCAGAAACAAATCACGGCCCAGTTTTTTGAAACCCTTAATCTGTAGGCCCACCTTGCTGGTGTATAGGTACAGAAAGTAGAAAAGCGTGATACAAAGTATCTTCTATCCATTCATCGATGGTCATTTTCTGACCATTGGACTGGTTTTCCCAGTATGTTTTTGGTGTAAGAATAAGATATGCCTCTATGCCAGGGCATATTTCAACCCTTTTTATAATTATAAAAAGCCATACTTTGTTAATGAACTTGGGGCAGCTGGTAGCCTAGCGGTTAGGACATTCGCCCTGCGACCAGAAAGTTCGATTCCCAAGACCCTGAGCAAGGTACCGTCCCCACACACTGCTCCCCGGGCGCTGTGTTCCTGGCTGCCCCCTGCTTCTATAACTTTTTTCTTTTCGATGTTTATATTAGAAGCCCTTGATGACAAATCTGATTGGTATCAGTTTCAACATCGACATCGGAAAAGAAAAAGTGGCAATCTCCATTTATAACTCACTAAAGTTCTCCAGGAAGTAAACAGAAGAGTAGGCCTACCTTTACTACTAGTGTTGACATAGTATTTGCGTCCCTCAGCTGACCTGTAGCACTTCCAGCCCATAGGAAGAGGAACAGTATCCACCTCCACTTCTACAGCAGGATTTGTAGGAGACTCCTGGGATACACAGCACACAAACTGTGAAGAAACTAGAAACAGGCTGCTACCAAAAACTCAATTCTGGTTTAAAAACATTGTGCTTTATCTGTGATTTCAGGGATTTTTTTTCATTCCCAACAGAGTACTGGTTCCTGAATTTGGCTCTGGAGTACATAAGGTTGAAAACTGTGCTATAGAATTTGGGGCCAAGATCATATAGAAGTTTATAAGTGAAATGTTAGCTGGTCTGGTATCAATACAAAAGATCACCACTTTCCATTTTTGGACATGCCAACAGCAATTCTTTCTACAAATGGTGTTAGTAATCAAATGACTCTTCCCATGAATCATGTTGCCATGTGATGTGAGCACAATGACCAATTTCAGATGTCCCAGCAGAATGTCTGGCAAATCATATCTGCTTAGTCTTCACTACCCTTTACTAACAAACACAATAAGATCACCCTGTCACAAGAAATAATGGATGGCAATCATATTACTACTCAAATCACTTTTAAGGAGCCCCAGATAGACAATAGACAACGGTCTGTCAGGAGGGTGTTTGTGTGTAAAGAGTGGAAAAAGACAGATACTATCATAATTATAAACCTTATGCCTTGTCTTAGGCCTGGTAGAAACAACAGAATGTATCGTGCACAAGGACGACACACTTAAAAGTAAAGGGTTCTTTAAACTTTAGAAAGTTTTTTGCCCTCACATTAGCAATTTGTCAACCAGTGAAAGGTTATGTAAGGGAAATAAGTGGCCTTTTTCCAAAGAAACCTTTATGGTGCTTTTAGTTTTAAGAGTGTATGTGCCCCAAGCTCCCAGTTTGAGACCTAGAAACCCAGACTCCATAAACCCGCAGCTACTGTCTGGGCTCATGTACTGCATTATGAAACGTGAACAAGTGCCAGAGAAATACTCCTTAATTTAATGGAGCTGGGTACATAGCATGACCAGAACAATAATTCAGCCATTTAATAGTATATGACCTGTCAAAAACAAAACGAATGGCTTCTCACACCTTATCTGCAGCTTCCAGCAGTGTCTCAGGCTGAAAAGACAAACAGAGGGAGGAAGCCGGGGGAGGGGGAGTGCAGAGGAACAATAAAAAGACAAGAGACAGAGAGCAAATAGAGAAAGACAGCGGAGATGAAAACAGGGTGAAAAGAGAATGGTAGAGCTGAAATCAGCCAGAAAGAGTCAGTAAGGAGGATGCAATGCATTCAGACTCAGATCAATTCCTACTTCTGTTCTCAAACATCCATAGAGGCTCTACAGGGGAGAGAAACAAAAGGCCAGAGGGAATGCGGCGTGAACTTATTATTTACCCGTTAATCATAAGACTAATGATTGTATTAGACATCATACTGTAAATGATTCAGAAACTGTTATGAAACTAACATGTAAAATGATTAAAGAGTTGCGAATCCACAAAGAAAACAAAAATTGGGAGGTCATCGGAACAGAAGAGCAGATTTAAAGGTAGAAATTGTCACTTTGTGCTGCAGCATTGAAGGAGTAGGGGGTTAAAGGAATGCTAAAAAGCAGACAACACATTCTACAGCATCAGGCTGCAACAGCCGCCGCGGTGTGGGCGGACCACCTCTTTTGATGTGTGACATAAAAGAGATTCTGCACTCCTTCATTCCCCTCCCTCTCTCTTTCTCCATCCATCCTTCACGCTCTCTCTTTCTGTTTCTCTGTCTCAAGGTTTAGCCGAAGACCGGGCGCACGCTGCGAGGTGGGCACAATGGTGAGCTCTTTTACGCACAAGGGGGCCATTCTGAACTGTATTGCTCTTTCGTTCAGCCGCTTCAGCAGAAAGACTGCAGGTCGTTTGGGTGCACTGCTGCTGTGAGCATCTTTCCCATCGGCCTCCTCAAATCAGCACACGCAGAATTCATCCGCTAGTACTGTGCTGTTGAACCACTGATCTAAACCATCACATTGTTGTCATGTTGTTAAATAATCTCAAGCAAACTTGCTCAAGCAGTTTCTTCCCAAGTATATTTCAACCCAGTTAAATTTCACAGCATGCTGACTTTACAGCCCACAGACTCTCTCACACTCACATATGCGCCGCCTTTGTGCAGACATTTCAGTACTTTCAGCACCTCAGAGGGAAGCACACTTATAACATTGTTATTAGAACCTCCCTCTGTGTTATTTCTGTATTCCTTCTTTTTAAATTAAATACAAATAACAAAATGGTTATTATTCTCCCCAAACTTATATATTTATTCATTATCGCTGTTGATCTTACAACAAATCTTCAGGAAAACTGTCGTACCCTTCCGAAACCACTCCTTTAAAAGGATCCAGTGTAAGGAGAGCAGGGGCTGAACGTTTCAGCTCCTGAATAGAAAAAGACTGTTCTTTGCCATTCGGTCCTCAGTGCTGAAACATCTCTGATCTTTTATCTCGAATCCGCTCAGTGTGTGAAATCAGTTCATCTGCATGGGTCCCAAACAGCCGGCTCTAAAAGTCTCTAAAACGTAGATCTCCATAGATCTGCTATAGTAATGACTGTAGGATGAAGGGTCACATACTCCCTCAAACATGACCATATATTGATTATAAAGGACAGCTTTAATTCACTTTTGGTTTGTGACTTTCCAATACACTCATGACAGTACTAAATTTAGCCAGCGCTAATGAAAGGCGAAGACTAGACATTGAGTTGATGAGAATGCTGGGAGAAGAGAAGAGAAGAGAAGAGAAGAGAAGAGAAGAGAAGAGAACACAAGCCATAGGTTTGAACTGGGTGAAGGACGAATACATGTGATCCCAAGCCCTTATGACTACACACTGTCTCTGTTACAGAGAGGGGATTAACTGGAGCGGCAGCCAAGTTCTCACATTGTGAATCCTTAGATTTTCCCAGTTAAATCCTGTCTGAGGTTCAGCTCTGGGGTAGCGGGATGTTAGAAAAATGTTCCTACTCACACTGATCTGGGACCACTCAAACAGCTTCTCTCATATTGCTTAGTTTAAGATCGCTGAAGGGAAAGGAAGTCATAGATCAGCTCAACAGCTTCTACAAAAGCCCCCAGTTCCCTTGCTGTAGCACTTCCACTTAGGTCATGACTTCAAGTAAAGCAGTGGCCTCTACCAGTGTTAATACATAAGGACAGTAAATCTAGCCATTCAGTATCTGACAGATACCGAGCATTTATCATCTGTGATGATAAAACGGTCTTAAAAATCAGTGTCCATGCTGCAAAGCAGTTGGCTTTTAGTTTTCAATTCTATTTTGTGCTCAGGGTATTCACTGCTGGTTTGGTTTTTTAATGTTTGAAATCTTATTGTTCTTATGGGAATGTTTGTCCACATATGGGCCATCTTGGTAAAACACAAGGAGAGATATTTGGCCTTAAATGGGAAGAGGCTGAACGTAAATGCCACAATAACATTAAAAAACATTTCTGACGCCACTATAAAATCTGACAAAATCATACTGTTCGCAATATTAAGTACAAATAACACACAAAAACACATTTTCCAGGTTGTTTGACAATGGCCCTACCAAGTTTTGTTTTTTTTTTCACTGAAGGGTGAAACTTCTCTATAAATAGTCTCTATGTTGATTAATTTCCCATTAACTTTTCACTGCCACATTTATAATTGCTAATGCTTATCATACTGTTTCCCTTTTTGGTCATTTCAAGACAAGAAAATGAAACATTCCAAGAAAACTGTCATGTTTGTAAAACGCTATTTCAGCGTCGAGCCGCGTTTCCTGACCCTGGTCCTGGAGGCCTCCTCCATTTTTGTGTTTTCTTTGGTCTCAACACATTAGATCTGACCAATCAGCTTACTACTAAATGATCTCTGGGTCGAGGTGGAGAATGCTAACATTTGAATGGATGGGATATATGAGTCATCTGATACAATTATCCTGTTTGAAAATACTGTGGGGCAATGGGGCAATAAAAAGAGCAAACCTCTAGTGCAAGCCAATAAACACGGCTACTAAAACAGATCATTCAACAAAAGGTTTTTTCCCCATCTGTCTTCAGGGGAGGCAGGGATGTTATTTAATAAGCCACAGAAGTAGCTCTGGAGCTGAGCCATGGACGCAGTCAGAACATAGTTGATATACTGGAGTGAAACCTCTTTAAGTTAACTTCCATTAAAGGTCAAGAAAGTTTTTACCTTCTGCTGGAAAGTTATTTTCGGGGTATATGGACATGTCAGGATAATGAGTTTAAACTGAGTTAAAAATTAAATTATATATATATTTGTTTGTAACTCAGCTGGCAGTAACTTGGTTGAAAAGTGGATGTTGGTTTAGAGGTTTGGAGAACAGATTTGGACTACATAAGCCCTAATGTAAGCATAAATGTGAATGTATATATCATTATAGAGCAGCATTCGATGCAGAAAAGTCTACCTGTCCCACCTCTAAGACTATGCTAATTTCAATGTAATTTTTTTTTCAATTTTTTTATTTCATAAATATAAACATACACAATATATAAAGCTGACTCACACATGTCTTTGTGGAGAATCGTGCTAAAGCATGCTAATATCTACATACCAAGACATACTGTGTGTGAAGATTTGAACTGTACTGAAAAGTAAAGGCTTGCCATAGAGGTATTGCGTATGGGTATTGGTTCTGCCCCAATATCAGCAGTTAATGCTTAATCAGATATCAGGCAGGAAGAAAGAGTGATTTTATTCTAGAATTTGGTGCTAAATTGAGTCATGTCAAGCTCTAAGATGCCATTTTTCCTGTGTTGTGACAGTCTGATGCTAAAAAACCTTACATGCCAAGTTTTATAGTAGTTCTTCAAGGAAAAATATCAGATTGATATTTCAGGTTGTAAGGAAGAGAAGAAAGTGGTGTGGGGTTATTTCAAACCACCACTCTGTCTAAAGTAAAATCACAACACTCATTACCACACATAAGTCTATAGCATGCAAAAGGCAATGGACCAGCTGTGAAAGTCATATTCAGCTTCAACAGACGAATATCACCTACTCTTAGCAACCAAAATTGAACACAAATCAACTTAGAGAACATTATAAAGTCCCTGTCATACTAAAGATCTAAAGATCTTACCATGTGCTCCAGTTCTTCAGACAGTTCTACAAGACTGAAAAGAGAATTCGCGGTGGTGAACAGTTCTGTGAGTCTGGTAGCATCCAGCACTGAAGCGAAATCACCATACAGAAAGTTCCCTCAGCCTGAAATGACTCGAAGCCCAGGGTCAAAATCCAAGGATGTGGAAAGAATGAACAGACATGAACCCTAACCTCTCTTTTTTTCTGGCTGTAGTTACCAGGCTTGGGAGCTTTCTAAAAGGCTTTGTTTAGGGGATCCAAATGCAAGTGGGTTAAGAGCAGGCTCATGAACTGACAGGGCTTTTAGAGACGAGGGGCAGCACAATGCCTGACACTGTGCAGTTGGAGAAAATGGAGAAATGACACTCTTTTCCATCAACAAGGCCAGTTTTGTGCTGTCTGACTCAAGCAGACCTTGTGCAGACTTTCTCCCGGCTCTGGATCCCCTCAGTCTCCACATGTAACGGGAGTGTTTCAGACAGACACAACTGCTCAGCTGTCCTTATAGCTTCCCAGAACAGAAAGCTAAGAAAGAGTGATGAGCTGGGGGACAAAGTACTGTCTTGAGAATGCAGAGTAAATGAGGCAGAGTGACGCTCCCACAGCAGAAAGCTCCTTCTGCATATAGTCCATCTGCTGGCAAGAGCTTTGACACAGCCCTGGATGTGTGTGTGATTAGACCTTTTTTTTAAAGGAATGTAGCAAACATTTGCGTCTTTAGTTTTAACATATAAGGATTTAATATAATGACTATATTCAACCAATTACCATCTCGCAAACTTCACTTAGACGTAATGTTGTATCTGACACTACACCACACTTCTCACAGTAATGGCATAAAAAGTACACAATAATCTGTGTGGATATTCTCAGCGCAGCTGAGGAAAACACATGGTAGGAAAATACTAGTTTGTGTGTGAATGCACAGAGTGAAACTCTCACGGTAATCGCTACAATTCATATGATACAGCATATGACTGTCATCTCATCCATTAGTCTTTCATCAGTGGTCAGTTTCTGTCCACAGGACACTGATGGCTGGATATTTTTGGTTGATGAATTATTCTTAGCTCAGCAGTGACCCTGAAGAATACTCCAGCAGCACTGCTGTGTCTGATACACAGTGTGCAGCACAAACACACACACACGCACACACACACACACACAAACACATACACACGTACATGTGTCTTTTCAGTGTCCCTGCTGGTGCTGTGGTGGGACTGCACAGATAGACCACCGTCTGTAATTATAAACTACAAGCTGAATAAATAAGCAATGAGTGCAAATACAAGGCGAGTGCACCTAATGAAATGCCTCGTTGGCATATAAGCCTTAATTCCATGTTTAAGTCATTAGCCTCATAGCTCTGGTGCTAAAATAGTAATAGAATTTCAGACATTTTGTTGAGGGGGAAACATGGACATTTTTCTCACAAAAAAGAAATCTGTTCATATACTTTTTGACTATATTTCATACACACTTGACTCAAGAAAAGTAAACCTAAACCTAAATTAATTAAGTGCAGCATACAGGAGCAATTTGATTGAAAGGCATCTTGACATTTTCCATGATGGTGTGGGGTAACTTGTTAAATAGGTCAGCCAAAGCTGTCACACGGTGTTTGCTGTCAAATGAAACAGCAAAGTAAAGAAATGAAGAAATAGGGTCTTTTAAGAAAACATCTCAGAGCTCAGTTTTATTATATTGTGAATGCTGCATGTGTGGGTATATGACTTTAATGCAGCTGTTTATTAACCACCAGCACTGAGATCCCTGTACAACTTGTACAGTACTGGTGTGCAAAAAATAAATCAATAAATGAATGAAACTGTCCCTGTGTGTCTCACAGTATGTGTTAAAGCTCTCCTGACATCTCCCATAGGGGCAGTATCCAACAGCACAAGAGCATCACAATGTTATTATAGGCTGCAGCACTCTCTGCAAGAGAATGCAAGAACACTGAATTGCAGGCGTTTTTTTTTTTTTCCATGTGAACATTCCTCTCTTCTGACAAGGACCAAGGGCTCCCAGCAGAAGGTGTGTTTGATCAAGATAAAGCTGTTTGTGAGGTGTTTCATGTCAGTCCCAGTCTAGAGAGAATTGAATGGCCAATTAATTAATGTTTAACTAATTACAGCTACTTTTAAAAGGAGGTCTGCATATTAAAAAGTGCCACACATTATGTGTGCATACTTTAAAAACTAGCATGATTGTTATTTAAAAGTAATTATATTGTGGTATATAAACTCTGGTGTAATTAAAATGTTAATATGTTAAAAGAAAAGTAGTATACATAACTAAAAAACTACTTTGAAAGAACTTACAACATGGTATGCTTACTTATTAAAATGTAGCATGCAAAATAGTTAAGTTGATTTATTTAGACCTGCTTACCTTTTTTAACCCTCCAGTGATGTGTTTATTAATTAATCTTGACCTGATTATTATTTTAGAACTCATTCATTTTCATTCATTAATTCATTCGTTCCTTTTCAGCATCCCCCTGCCCATTGGTTTTCTAGATTTATTTATATTCACCTGATTATCTTTTCACTCCTCAGGTTTAACATGAATCTATCTACCCCATTTAGCTTGACCTGATTATCTTTTTGACCCTCAGGTTTTCTTTTGTGTATGCGTTTATTTAGACGTGATTGTCTTTTGAAAACCTTGTCGATTTTCTCATTTATTTCTGAACAGTCACCTGATTATCTTTTCAACCCTCAGTTTTGCTATTTTTGTGTTTATTTATTTGCTTATCTAATTATTTATTTAATGATCGGTCTATCTATTTAGATTCTTTTCGACCTTCAGGTTTTCTGTTTATTTATTTATTGGGTAGGTAGTTTATGTCCATTGGGGTTCATAATTAGAGGGATGAGTGACAGGGCTGTGACAGGGCTGTTGTCGGACCGAATGAAGTGAACTGAACGTTTACCTTTTCCTCCGACACGCTGTTTTGCCAGAATCGGGAAACACCCTCGGCCTTCTCAGCAGCTGGATGGAGCTCCGGGTGCTGAACTTCAACCTGTAGAGCAGACATGATGGACCTGCTTCAATCCAGTAGTACCTCACCTGAACTTGTGTCTACACGAGTACGGCAGCCCTTGTCAGTGGATTTATGTTTAAGACTGGGTTTCACAGTGGAGGATGAAAGACTCTCGACTTTCTACTCTTTACAGAACTAAAAGGTTTAAATAGATTTATATTTTCACTTCCCTGCTGCCGCCTCTAAAGCCAGTCGACCAGAGGTAAAGCGCCCCCTAGTGTTGATGGGACAGTTTAACACCAAGCCCCTTTTTATGCAAATTGTTTAGAACAGAACATATTTGTATTATATTATTATTAAAGTATTGTACAGCTTTATGCCATTCTAATAGTCTCCAATTATGTTTCTACAGTTTCTTTTAGTAACATACATTATTTCTTTTCATATATATATATATGAATGATATATATATATATATGATTGTCCAGGGTGTACCCCGCCTTCACTCGTAGCTGGGATAGGCTGTCGGTTTGTGATACCCTGTGTTGGGAAGACTGCCAGTTGCACCACTGAGGTACCTTTGAGGTTCCGCTCCACATTGTGTTCCTGGCTGCCCCCTGCTTCATTTGGTGAATGGGTTGAATGCAGAGAGAGAATTTCTTGTGTGGTATGTTTACTTTATTTTACTATATTACCATATAGATTTTGTAATCCTATAAAATGTTCTACACAAACCCAGTGAGAATATTATATTATATTATGTTAAATTATATCATATTATATTACAACAGCTGTATTTCAGAAGGGTATGGGCCATGAAATTCCTCCACGCACAACAGGTAAATTTATACCACAATATCTCAGCAAGACAGAAACAGAAGCCTCTCATGTCTGCATTTCCTTTTGGCAAAGCCACGGGTATAAATGAAAAGTAAGTCACCCTTGTGGTAAGCTCACTTTGCTGTGACATTGTGTCATGCTACAAACTAGAGGACTGCTTTAATTAATTGTGATAGAAGGTGAGAACAGCCGTTCCGGTGATTGTTGCCTTTATGCGCCGGGCGTATCTAAATTAGACACTGGCAAGACGACGGGGCCGTGATCCCAGACAGCAGCCCTGGCACCATGCTCGATGAACCATGGCTCATCTGAGTCAGTTTGGTGCGACATGCATTCGACAGCTGCATGTGAGCAGGGTCTTTTGATGACTTGGGAGCATTTCCGTCCCTGCTGACCCTCACCATAACTTAAAACAAATGAAAACAAACCTTCATCAGTCCCTCTTTGAGTTGTTCATGTCTGGATAATCTCACTTTTCCCTATTCGCAAAAATAGCACGTGAATAAAGCACAGCAGTTCAGCTTGCCTTTCCCTTGAGACCTACTGTATTCATAGATGCACTAAAAGCAAATAGACAGCTCTCGTATTGAACATATAGAACCCATATCATACTAGGTAACAGGATTGTGTGCATCTTACCATATAAAAAATTTAAAGAAACAAAGACAGTAAGAGCAAGAATACTTGATAGGATATGAATGAAACTAGTCCTCAAATGTCTTAGATTTTCTGTTTACTTGGAATACGATTGCATTAATTATTTATTACAATTTTAAGCTACTTTTTATTCATGTAGCAATGATGTATGTATTGGAATCAAGAACAGGTAATTAATTTTATAATTGTATACGTTTTTACTTTATGTACAGTATTGAAGCTGTTCAGAGTGTACTTTATAACAAGGGCTAGTAGTTTTTGTTAAATTTAAAATTGCTCCTTCAATTTTAGTTATCAATGCATCACAATATACAACTCTGAGGGTTTTTAGAACGTTGACAGCATAACTCAGGTGGCAATATGACCATTGCGACTTGTTGTTTACACACCTATGTACAGTACGGTGCAGAAGTTATGAGCCACCTCTCATTTCTTTATATTTTGCTCTGCATCATCTTGTTGGTGCAAAACCGTTATATGTTTGGCATATTGAGTAGATTAAATGAAAGAAATGGGAAGAAATGTGTACCTAAAGAGAAAAGTGTCTCAAGAGAAAAGATGCCTAGATAAAGGTGTTCCAACCACTCAGCATTCTGCTCCAGCAGTATACTGATCACCGCCTGATCAACTGTAATCATCTTCACCTGTTTTTTAGATCTTCTTTGTTCTGCAGAGATGATTCAGACTCTTAAACTGGCCAAAAAATGAGAGCCTTTGAAAGTCCTTCAGTAAGTCTAGAGAACTGTTTCTCAAGACTATATCAGAAATATGAGACAGTCTGGCACAAAAATGAGGGGTGGGTCAAGACTTCTGCACTGTACGTGACATTGTACCAATATGGAGACTTTCATACCGATGCGGATTTAGTGACTTTATAGTGAGCGAAGCTAAATATAGCTGCTCCTTGGGTGACTTGGAGTGGTCTGTGAACAGGTTTGTTCTGTTCAAACAATACATGCCCATGTATAGGACTGAGGGTGCTCACCAAGGACAATGACTCAGTATAAAAGGACTAGCAGAGGGAGCCTGGGGTCCATACTGGCGAACAAATAGGTGAGTGGGTCATTTCTCTTGTTTATGAAGAGGAAAGGATGCACCCTACTAAGGATACTAATATGCTAATTCATTATTACAGTGATATATTGTGGAGATGCATTATAGTTGATTGCTATGCTTTACCTTATCACTATAAAATAAATACAAAAACGGTCTGGAAAGTGGAGTATTATAGTTATTCTGTTATTTTTCAGAATGATCATAATTCAGTCCTTGAGAGTAGTGATTAAGAGTGGTTTGATGAAATTGATCAGCTCTAACTTCGTCACAGTGGTAGTGGTGCTAGGAATCGGGGTCACAGTGAAAATTTAGCCAATTGTTTTTAATATCCATCTTATGTAATGTTGATAACAAATAAATACAAAATAACAGGTTTTCCTTGTCCTTCAATATTAATTCTCTGCCGTGTATGTGTGTTAAAAAAAAATTTAAACCAGAGTCTTACCTGTAAAATATCGTAAAAAAAATCAGACTCAGTCGTTTATTCTACTAATATCTGCCTCTATAACTAATGATTGTAAGTCGCTCTGGAGAATGGTGTCTGCCAAATGCCGCTTTCCTCTTTCTTTGTGTTACAACATCTTTTAGGGGCTTTAAAAGCTTCAAATATCTTGTTCCCATCACAGCCACTATGGACAGTTTTGACTGGGTATATTTCCCTGGAATGCCACATTTTACATTCAGACTCTGAATGACTTAATTACCTTTTTAACGTTATAATTATGCAGATGCTTAGAAAACTGGAGGAATTCTACATTCAGTATTGGTGCATGGTGTATCGATACCTCGATATCTCTCATCTCTCTTTCCTCTAAAAGTACATTTCAGCACACCATTACAGCAGTAATGTATACTAACTTATGCGCTGATGGATCAGTAGTAAACTAGTAAATGCACTCTTCTGGATTTTCTGCCCAAAAGGTGATCTCTACCAACAGCTCCTAAAACGCTAAAGGCAAGTCTTGCATTACACAAACTGCATAACAGTACGAACACCAAATCCCACTTCACTGACATTTCAGCATCTTTCTACTCTTGTCACTGATCCGCAGCTCTAGTGAAGAGGTTAAGGATGAGTACAGATGCTGAGATGGCTATCTTTGGGGAGGCTGCCCCATTCCTACGCAAGACAGAGAAGGAGAGGATGGAAGAGCAGAGCCGGATCTTCGACAGCAGAACAGCCTGTTACGTGTGTGATGACAAGGTACTGTACGTGAAGGGGACCGTTCAGAGTAAAGAAGGCGGCAAAGCCGTGGTGGACACTGAGGACGGCAGGGTAAGTCAGCAAAGCATCATCTGTAAATTCCAGTCGAGCAGCAAATGCTGCATCCAATAAAATTCTTCATTAAAAATGAAAGAAACAAGCTATATATACAGAGTAGAGGAAGTAGACTCAGTAAAACATTGCTGTAAACCACCTTGCAAAGAGTAAATTATTCATTTTTAAATCCTGCTTAAATAATACATGCAAGTTTTGTTAATACTTAGGATTTATTTTAAGGAATAGAAGTGGCACAAATGATATATACTATATATATA
>JBBPDB010000028.1:8945789-8958059 GCA_037974465.1 Brachypetersius altus | reverse complement strand
GGTTAAATGCAGAGGTTGAATTTCGTGCTGTTCACACTGTGTGCAGTGGTGTGTTCACGTATGACCGAATGATCACTAGAAAAAAGAAAAAAGAAAAAATTTAAATGAAGAAATGTATTTAACATATATTCCACCAATACAGGTAGAACCTATAGAGAGCAAAAAAAATCCAAACATTTTTTGGGTGCAACTGAATGATATGAAATTAAAAGCACTATTTATTGCAGTGCAGTGCAGATCGCACATAGTTGAATGGCAGTGGTGTTTTAGTAACAAGAGAAAATAAAACTGCTTCTTGATTACTAACCATATTATTTGGAGTCTGATGTAACCTATTGAAGTTTGTTTTACAGGCAGTGGACTTTAGAGAGTAATAAATGAGTCTCTTTAGCCTAGAGTGGATGACTAATAGCATGAATGAGGTGTAAACATGAGTGTACGAAGCTACTAGGGTGGTTTGTCATATTATTCAGTTCTGTTTTATTTTTTCACAACAAAAATGTTTAGGTTGAAGTCTTGTATCTCTAGAAATAGTAACTTTACACAAGAAGGAAAGAAACTCCATAAGTTAATGTAACTAGATCTAAACTAGTCTTTAGATTACATGAAAATTAATAATGACAATAATGGAGGTCCAGATCTTGACCAGATGCTCTTGTTCTTCAGCCAATGGGCATCTTCTCCATACTTGAGGAGGAGTGCATGTTTCCCAAGTCTACTGATACTTCCTTCAAGAACAAGCTCTATGATCAACATCTGGGCAAGAACAATTGCTTCTTAAAGCCCAGGCCTGTGAAAGGCAAGCCTGAAGCACACTTCTCCTTGGTTCACTATGCTGGCACGGTGGACTACAACATCGCTGGCTGGCTGGAAAAGAACAAAGACCCTCTGAACGAGTCTGTTGTACAGCTGTACCAGAAGTCATCTGTGAAGCTGTTGGCACTGCTGTATGCAAGCTATGCCGGAGCAGACGGTAACTGTGTGCTTCACTATCCAAATAATTCAAACTGCTGACCATGAATTGTACTCTTTATACACATGAACCGTTTAAGAATATGCCTCACAGTTCTTCTGAGTGCGTAGTATAAACATTACATTAGATTGCACTCATTAATAACCACTAATAGCCCCTACATTTGATGACCTCACTAATTATTACTGGGAATCGTGTGTAAAGCCAGGTTTCAAAACACATGCTGAATTGTGCTGATGACTGGGATTCTCCATTGAAAATGCTTTATATTCTAAGCCTAGACTTCCTTTGTGACAGGAAATCTAGTCCATTCTATGATATGAAATCTCTCTTCTTCCCTGACCTTTGACTGTCATAGGCCCCAGTGGGAGTGGCAAGAAAGGAGCCAAAAAGAAAGGAGCATCTTTCCAGACAGTCTCTGCTCTTTTCAGGGTGTGTGTGTGTGGTACTGATCTCTTCATTCATGAATGATAAACATCCGTCCTTCTCCAGTGTGGAACGTGATGAATGATCCGTCACTTTAAATTCACAGGAGAACCTGAACAAGCTGATGTCTAATCTTAGAACCACTCATCCTCATTTTGTGAGATGTTTGATTCCGAATGAGACCAAAACCCCAGGTATACTTTGAACGGTTATCAAACCGTGAGAACTTAAACTTACAGTGGACAGCCTCAGATTTAGTATGCCTGCCCTTATTTCCCGAATTGTCATGTGTTTGGAAACAGGGGTGATGGAAAACCAACTGGTTATCCACCAGCTTCGCTGTAATGGGGTGTTGGAGGGCATCCGAATCTGTAGGAAAGGCTTTCCCAGCAGAATTCTATATGGAGACTTTAAGCAGAGGTGAGAGAATGAACTCAAGTCTGGTCTCTGCTTGAACATGCAGCATGAACAAGTGTTTTCACACTCTCTTCTGGGTTTCAGGTACAGGATCCTAAATGCCAGTGCTGTCCCTGAGGGCCAGTTCATGGACAATAAGAAGGCTGCAGAAAAACTCCTGGGCTCTATTGATGTAGATCACTCTCAGTACAAATTCGGACACACCAAGGTATTATGTTGTTTATACTTGTCAGTTGTTTAAATAATATTAACGTGCAGTATATTAATACATAAACCATCCTAATAAATAATTATCACTTATTCTGTAAGTAAACCCCCTTAGGAAAGAACAGTTATCTCTGTAATATCTCTTAAGTTTCTCCTAGACAACAGTGAGGTCAGATGGAACGGTTGCTTTTATCTCCCACTGCTCATATTTCTGCTGAGCAAAAGATCCTAGCAATCTCTCAGTGTCTTCTCTTATACTTTAAAATAGAGCTTAATAAAGTCACACAATGTGCTATTTCATCTGTTTTTCATCCGAGACTAAAAGTTTTCTTAGTTTTGGTGCTTTGTATAACAAAGTACTGCATGTGTCCTTTGTTTCTAAAAAATAATATACAAATTTACAAATAATGTTTGTAAGACAGACAGTAAGACACAACAGGCAGATAATTTTATAAATTGTATACAATGTCTTATTTTAAACGGTTTTCATAAAGATCAATAGAAATGTGTTTATTTTGTTTTGTTTGGTCAGCTCACCTCCACCTAACTGTGTTTTCCTATAATTACCACCAGCTCCAACCCCACTTGGCACAATCAGGTGGTAAATCTCACTATAATATCCAAATATGTCTATTTCCTTTGTACCTTTCCATTGTACAACACTCACACAATGGGTGCACATTCTCTGAGTGAGCCCTGTCAATCACCTTTCAGAGTCTTGATTACAGTTAAATAAACAGTAGATGACATCTTTTACTGATAAGAATATCTGTGAATATAACAAGGGAATTTGCAATGAGGTCCTAAAGTCTGTGACCACATGGAATATCTGAAATTTTTTTTTTCTGTCAAACATGAAAATCAAAACAGCGAGTTTTGGAATGTTGAAAAGTCAAAAAATGGAAGATGCTGCACTATTTCAGTGTCTCTATACAAATATAATCAGACCTAGAAATAGTGCAGAATCTTTACACTGTGACATTTACCCTGTTGAGGCCGTAGTACTATAATGAGCTTCCTATCAGAGGCTTCGGTACAAACTCGTGGAGCCCATGACAGCTCAAGTGAATCATGTAATTATCTTGTCATTTTAAAAGTGCTGTATTAAATTATAAAGGGATGCAAAATAGAATTCTTCACACCTGAAGCGTTAACCGATCTGTACTCTCCTTGCAGGTGTTCTTTAAAGCAGGCCTCCTGGGGGTGCTGGAGGAGATGAGAGATGAGCGTCTGGCTCAAGTTGTCACCAGCATTCAGGCAGTATGTCGAGGATACCTCGTAAGGCTCGAGTACAAAAAGATGATAGCCCGAAGGTATCATATTACAGTCACTTCTGTAATTTGCCGAAAAGATAATCGAACAGAATAGAAAGGAATAGGATGGAATAGTACTCTGTGGGATGCTGAATGATCATATTTATTTTTTGTGAAAGGGAATCCATCTACACCATCCAGTACAACATCCGTGCCTTTATGAATGTGAAGCACTGGCCGTGGATGAGGCTCTATTTTAAGATCAAGCCTCTGCTGAAGAGTGCAGAGTCGGAGAAAGAGATGGCTCAGATGAAGCTGGACTTTGCCAAATGTAAAGAGGACCTGGCTAAATCAGAGAGCAGGAGGAAAGAGCTAGAGGAGAAGATCGTCTCCATTGTACAAGAGAAGAATGATCTATTCCTTCAAGTTCAGGCAGTGCGTTTTCAAGGCCTAAAAAAATCCATGCATTGAATTTACTTGATGCTGATGCATCATTTCCACATCAATGAATTCTATTACATCGACACAAATTTGTCTTTCTCTTTACTTCCTTTTGGCAGTGGTTGTGTTGATGTAATATATTTGATACCTTTGGAAACGATGCACATTCTTGAATCCGATGCATTCAGTTATATTAGCTGTGTTACTTTTTCAGTGTAATTAAGAATACTAATATAAAGATATAGTTTGAAATAGATTCTTTTGCAAAAAATGTATGACGACTCACTCGCTTGTACGATCATAAAGGAAGCAGATAATCTGATGGATGCTGAGGAGAGATGTGAGGGACTCATCAAAAGTAAGATCCAGCTGGAAGCCAAGCTGAAGGAGACAGCTGAAAGACTGGAGGATGAGGAGGAGATTAATGCTGAGCTCACCGCCAAGAAGCGGAAACTGGAAGATGAGTGTTCTGAGCTGAAAAAAGACATGGACGACCTTGAGCTCACTTTGGCCAAAGTGGAAAAAGAGAAACATGCAATGGAGAACAAAGTGTGTTGACTTTTTTTTTTACTCAATGTATCTTTCACTCACATTTTACATCGTCTAATGTTCTGTTCTTTTTACGTTTACGTTTTTTCTTGTACTGCAGGTGAAGAACCTTACTGAAGAGATAGTCTCCCAGGATGAGAACATTTCTAAGCTGAACAAAGAGAAGAAAGCTCTACAAGAAGCCCATCAGCAACTGCTGGATGACCTTCAAGGAGAGGAGGACAAAGTGAATATTCTCACCAAAGCCAAAACAAAGCTGGAGCAACAAGTTGATGATGTGAGTAGATCTTTTTCAGATTGTTACACTTTAGAAAATTAAGTAACTAATGTATTATTAACTTATCTACTAATCATAGCTGGAGGGGTCTCTGGAGCAAGAGAAAAAGGTTCGAATGGACCTTGAAAGAGCCAAAAGGAGGCTTGAAGGTGACCTGAAACTGTCCCAGGAGGCCATAATGGACCTGGAGAATGAGATGCAGAAGTTGGATGAAAACCTGAAGAAGTAATGTTCTAACAAATGTGTTTTCATTATCTCTGTGGTATGTTTTTACTGTTCTAAGCTATCTTATACCTTACAAACAGAAAAGATTTTGAAGTCACTCAGCTGCAGAGTCAAATAGAAGACGAACAGTCTGTCGGTGCTCAGCTGCAAAAGAAAATTAAAGAACTTCAGGTAACACCAAAAAGCTCATGCATAAACCCATCAAAATCCGTGAAATGTTTTGAATTACGGTCATCAAGTTGTTTTTTTACGGTCCTAAGGCTAGAATAGAAGAGCTAGAAGAAGAGATCGAGGCTGAGCGCACTGCCAGAGCCAGGGTGGAGAAGCAGAGAGCTGATCTCTCCAGGGAACTGGAGGAGATCAGTGAAAGGCTGGAAGAAGCTGGCGGAGCCACTGCAGCTCAAGTTGAGATGAACAAGAAGCGGGAAGCTGAGTTCCAAAAGCTCCGGCGGGATCTGGAAGAGTCCACTCTGCAGAACGAAGCCACTTCAGCTGCACTGCGCAAGAAACATTCGGACAGTGTGGCGGAACTCGGGGAGCAGATTGACAACCTCCAGCGAATTAAGCAAAAGCTTGAGAAGGAGAAGAGTGAGTTCAAACTTGAAGTGGATGATCTCTCCAGCAATATGGAGACCACAGCTAAAGCAAAGGTAGTATATAGTGAAACACTGCCTGCATTGATTTCTATAAGCATTTAGGTATAATCATGTACAACCGAAATGTTTTTGAAGGTCAATCTGGAAAAGATGTGCCGCTCACTGGAGGACCAGCTCAGTGAAGTCAAAACCAAAGAGGAGGAGCACCAAAGACTCATTAATGATCTCACCACTCAGAAGTCTCGACATCAGGCAGAAAATGGTAACAGCTAACCATTGTTGAGGATCTATTTTAAACTGTTGAAGCCGTTTATCAAGTGACTGTAGTTAATGCCTGTCAATAATTTCAAGGTGAATTGACACGCCAGCTTGAGGAGAAGGACTCTCTATTGTCTCAGTTATCCAGAGGGAAACAGGCCTACATTCAGCAAATTGATGAGCTTAAAAGGCAGAATGACGAAGAAATGAAGGTAAAGGACAAAAAGATAGAACGCTTCCTAAACACTGAGAAGACAGAACTTATCTTTGCATTGATCTCACCATCAATTACAGGCTAAGAATGCCCTGGCCCATGCTGTGCAATCAGCTCGTCATGACTGTGACTTGCTGAGGGAGCAGTTTGAGGAGGAGCAGGAGGCCAAAGCTGAGCTGCAGCGTGGAATGTCCAAGGCCAACAGTGAAGTGGCTCAGTGGAGAACCAAATATGAGACTGATGCCATCCAGCGCACTGAGGAGCTTGAGGAAGCCAAGTAAGCCTTGCCATAACCTCATAACTGCAGGCTATGTGTATACAACAGCAGATAAATGATAATGTGTGCGTTAATCCTTGCAGAAAGAAACTAGCCCAGCGCCTTCAGGAGGCAGAGGAAGCCATCGAGGCCGTTAACTCTAAGTGCTCCTCCCTGGAGAAAACTAAACAGAGACTGCAGGGAGAGGTGGAAGACCTGATGGCAGACGTGGAAAGGGCTAATTCAGCTGCTTCTGCATTAGATAAAAAACAGAGGAACTTCGACAAGGTATCACAAACCTGCTTGCCCAGGGCCCCATTCATTAATGTGGGCAGCAATGCCTGCATATAAAATCTAAACCACATTTTCAGTTCCACCTTCTGCTGTTTTGTAGATCCTGGCAGAATGGAAACAAAAATATGAAGAAAGCCAGGCAGAGCTTGAGGCAGCAATGAAAGAGGTCCGTTCCTTGGGAACAGAAAATTTCAAAATGAAGAATGCCTACGAAGAATCTTTGGAGCATTTGGAAACACTCAAACGGGAAAATAAAAACCTGCAACGTATGTCCCTCCCTAACTTCTTATAAAAGTTATATTAATCTATAAATTTGTACAGGTATAATGGGCTGTAACTGTCTAAGCTTTGGCCCTTTTTTTGAGAGGTTGTGAATTTGATCTCCACTGATGTTACAGCCACCCATGGGCCAGTAGCCCATCACCAAGCATGATTCTGCGAAACTGAGAAAACATGTACCATTTTTTCTCAAATTATGTTAGCATTGTGGGATTGTGTAGTGGGTGAAATTAGGATGAAAATTGAAGTACAAAATACACTGGAGAAATCCACCATAAATGCTCTTTTGCTTATTTAGAGGAAATCATGGACCTCTCTGAGCATCTTGGGGAGACTGGAAAAACCATGCATGAGCTTGAAAAGTCAAAGAAGCAAGCAGAGCAAGAAAAATCAGAAATACAGACAGCCTTGGAGGAGGCTGAGGTTTTATTCCCACTTCTATACAGTTTTAGCACTATGTGAACGTAAAGTCAAGTAATATTAATGGTCGACTTCTTTTTTTATATTCATTGTTTAGGCATCCCTGGAGCATGAAGAATCTAAGATCTTACGTGTTCAACTAGAGTTAAATCAAGTAAAAAGTGAGATTGACAGAAAGCTAGCTGAGAAGGATGAAGAGATTGAGCAACTAAAGAAAAACAGTCAGAGAATAGTAGACTCCATGCAGAACACTCTGGACTCTGAGGTCAGAAGCAGGAACGATGCCCTAAGGGCCAAGAAGAAGATGGAGGGAGATCTCAATGAGATGGAGATTCAGCTGAGTCATGCCAACCGCCAGGCTGCTGAGACCCAGAAACAGCTGAGGAACGTTCAAGCTCACCTGAAGGTTTGAAGATTACAAACTGATTCTCATACTAAGACTATTCTCCTGCAAGAACTAACTTTATGATACATTATTTACATTGAAGGACTCCCAGTTGCATTTGGATGATGCATTGAGACAGAATGATGACATGAAGGAGCAGGTAGCCATGTCTGAGCGTAGGAGCACCTTGACGCAGGCTGAAATAGAAGAGATAAGAGCAGCTCTGGAACAAACCGAGAGAAGCCGCAAAGTGGCTGAGCAGGAGCTGCTTGATGCTACTGAGCGTGTGCAGCTTCTGCATTCACAGGTACATCCTCTTCTATTTGGAAAGGAGCATGTATTACATTTAACTCAGAGATGATTCAAATCATAATTTAGTGACATATTTCAGTGCTCCACTTCACTCTATGTTCTATCTTTGCACTCTCAGAATACCAGTTTGATCAACAGCAGGAAAAAGCTAGAGGGTGATTTGACTCAGATGCAGAGCGAGATGGAGGACATCATCCAGGAGGCCAGGAATGCAGAGGAGAAAGCCAAAAAGGCCATCACTGATGTAATACACACATTCATCCTTTCTGAACCTCGAAGTATTTAAAAGTATTTAAAGCAACTGTGGCTGGGACATGGCCATTGAAAGTGAAATGAAAGCCACATAGTTCTTCCGTTTTCTTTGTCTTGGAGAAAGTGTGGGGATGTGTGCTGTTCTTTGCAGCAACAACACAACACTTCATGTGTGACTTGCCTCTGCCTGTAGCCACAGCGCTCGGCTTATCCATGCTCGTAAAACCAGCAGACAAAATGGCGGATCTTCAACTAATCTAGTGGGTGAGGCCTCGACAGATGAGGGGTGGTTCTATGCAAATTGGCCCAGTATTACCTCACTCTGGGCCCCCCATTCCAATCAGCTCATTTTGAAAGGTCGTGAAACTATGAAGAATAAAAATAATAAGATATTTTTATGTGAGAGTGATTTTGTGCAAAGAACTTCATGAACATGTTTTGTGTAGCCCACAGACCTATTATAACTAAAGTGAGTTTTGCATAATAGGTCCCCTTTAAAGTTTGGGTCCTTTTCATTTATTGGAAAGGCTGCCATGATGGCAGAGGAGCTGAAGAAGGAGCAGGACACCAGTGCTCATCTGGAGAGAATGAAGAAGAACCTGGAGGCCACAGTCAAAGACTTGCAGCAACGTCTAGATGAAGCCGAAAACTTAGCCATGAAGGGTGGAAAGAAGCAACTCCAGAAACTGGAAACGAGGGTACTGCATACTCACTGGCATTTTGAAATTTTTGGGGGTGTTGCCCCTCTGTGGACTTCCCACCAATACCCTTCAATTCTTGATCATAGATTATTTTAACACTTCCTAACGGAGCAGATCCTTAGGTTCAATTGTAATGCTGGATTAATGCACATGTTTTTGTTATTCTGATCATTATGATGTTTTATTTTTCTGTTTAGCAGATTCAGGCTGTATCGTAGTGATGAAATGACTACTGTGTGTCTATGAGCTGAGCAGTCTTGTTCCTGAGAAGCCATAGGAAAGCATCATTAAAGATTCATTTTGAAACCGGAGCGAATTCACTTTAAAGTTTATTGCTCTGTGCTGAGGAATTCGGCTAGTTTAATTGTCCTGTAACTTCTCCTCTGTGACACAAACTTAAAAAGAAGATCTTATTTCTGACTTGTTTGTTATCCACAGGTAAGGGAACTGGAAAATGAGCTGGAGCAGGAGCAAAGGCAAAGCTCTGAGGCCGTGAAAGGTGTGCGCAAGTTTGAGCGCCGGATCAAGGAACTTTCGTATCAGGTACTTTCATGCTGAGATGCATTATTGAAAACTGCACTTGATATTATAGGCCCCTGAAGTTGTCATTCTGTTGTCAGCATCATGCCCATATTCAGAGCTCTGGCACTTTTCACTATGGGAAAAATGTATTGCATTTGGTGGTGTTTTCCTGTGTGGGCTTAAGTTGCTTCAGCAGTAGCTGCCTACAGGCATCAAGGTATAGCACTAGACATAATTTCATGCAGCCTCAATTAAGGAGTGTTACCTTTCTCGTAACATGTGTATATGTCAGCATTCAGGTGTGTGTGGGGGGGCACACAGGGGAAATCAAATGTTCATCATATGACCAGAGTGCACTTGCAGCACTTTCTGAAACTGCCATTCCTGTTTCTTAGAGAGAAAGACTGCTTACACCTGGAGTTCCCTAATATAGACGTTACACTGAATACAGAGGTGTATTAAAGGCTAACAAATTAACTTTATGTTTTATCCTATTGTATAACTTGTGCATCAACTCATTCTAAAAGGAATTAAGATAAACTTTATGGACAAAAGTATTGGGACACATCATTGGGCTAGGCCCCTTACTTCCAGTGAAGATCTTAATGCTTTTGTATACTAAGATATTTATAATGCCATGCTTCCACATTTCTGGACACAGTTTGGGGAACAACATTTTGTATTCCAGCATGACTGTGCCCTAGTGCACAAAGCAAGGTTGGATGAGTTTGGTGTGGAAGAACTTGACTGACCCGCACAGAGCCCTGGCCTGATGCAACGTTTTTGGGATGAACTGGAACAGAGATTGTGAGCAAGGCCTTCTCGCCCAACATCAGTGCCTGACCTCATGAATGCTCTACGGAAAGAATGGGCACAAATTTCCACAGAAACTCCAAAATCTTGTGGAAAGCCTTTCCAAGGCTTTCAAGGGGGACCAACCGATTATTAAAGTCTATGTATTTGAATACAATGTCATTTAAGTACCTGTTGGCGTAATGGTCAGGCAGCCCACTACGTTTGTCCATATTATTATTAGAATAACCTGCTATATAGTATCATAAAGTATTCTACACCAGGACTGGGATGTGAAGGTCTAAAAATGACACTGGGGCTTACTAAATGTACAACAGTTATTAATATACAGGTTGGACATCGAAAGGATGTTTCTGTCCATTTTTAGTTTCTTTTTTTTTATCCCTACACAGTCTGAGGAAGACAAAAAGAACATGATCAGACTGCAGGATTTGGTGAATAAACTACAGCTGAAGGTCAAAGCCTACAAGAGACAAGCTGAGGAAGCTGTGAGTTAGTCATCTTCTCCAGCAAGCATCGCTCAGACACATGCTGCTACTTTTTAATAATGTTGACCTATAAATAAAAGTTGTTGATGTCTTTGTCAGGAGGAACAGGCTAACGCTCATTTGACCAAGTTTAGAAAAGTACAACATGAGCTAGAGGAGGCTCAGGAGAGAGCGGACATTGCCGAATCTCAGGTCAACAAGATGAGGGCAAAGAGCCGGGACTTGGTTGCTAAGGTAAGTCCATCACACGAGACTGAGGCCACACATAACTACAGAGCGACAGAATTAGACAAGATATGAATCAAAATGCACAAAACGCTGTATTTACCTGATTTAGTGTCATTGTTGTATTATGTATGTCATATAAAACTTCCCATACAAACTGATGTAGGACTAATATGAAAATGTTCCTTTTCTTTACATCTAGGGAAAGGACAGTGGAGAGTAAGAGGCAGACCAGATGAAAGTGTATCTGCTTCATCTGCTACATATCGAACTTTTATTTGTTTTAGTAATTGGACAGTGGCAGTTTTTGCTTTGTAGTAAAATGCCTGCTCATTGGGTTGCATGCTCTGGAAAATTCAAGTCAATCCTGAATGAAAATTACACTATACGGACAAAAGAATTGGGACACACCTCTTAATTATTGAATTCGGGTGGCCCTTTACTTCCAGTGTATGGCAATATTAATATTTCAACACACCAAGACAGTTTTGACAACACTGTGCTCCCATTTCGTGGACACACTTTGTGGAAAAACCTTTTCTGTTCCAGTATGACTGTGTACCAGTACACAAAGCAAGCTCTGTAAAGACATGGTTGGATGAGTACAGTGTGGCCTGACCTCAACCCTATCCAGCACCTTTGGGATAAACTGGATTGGAGATTGTGAGCCAGATCTTCTCATCCAACATCAGTCCCTGACCTCAGAAATGCTCTACAGAATGAGAGGGCATGTATTTGAATGCAATTAAAGTCCTTGTTGGTGTAATGGTCAGGCTTCACAATCCCTTTGTCCTCATAGTGTATATCAACACAATTATTTTGAGAACAAAACCTTTTCAGTGTAAGTTAATGTAAAACTATTCAGTGCCACTTTACTAAAGGGTAGCCTTCATAAACCTACATGAAACCTACATTAGCCTTTTAAGAAAACTCACATATATAACAATATAAGTATATATTGGGGCTGGTGCCCTAGTTGTTAGGGTGTGTGCCCTGTGATCAGGAAGTCGTGGATTTAAGTCCTAAGACTGCTAAGCACCTCTGAGGTACCCTGAGCAAGGAACGCCGTGTTCCTGCTGCCCACTGCATCACTTGGTGAATGGAAGAATTTCATGCTGTTCACACTGTGAGATGTGGTGTGTTGACAGAATGGTCACTTTCACTTTATGTGGGGTTATGTTGGTTTATGTCATGTAGATGTCAAGTATTTCATTTTAAGTCATTTTGGGCAATTGGTCCAAACAGCAATAAAATAAATGGTGATAAACATGTTGCTGTAATACATTGTATTCATGTGGAACACATGTATGCCTGTCACGCTCCCCTCCTGTCTATGTGTTGGGGACCTGAGAGAACCACGGGAAGCCGGCATGCTTGAGTCGTAGGAGTTTATTCAGAAATCAGGAAAACAAAAGAGGCTCGTGGGCCATACAAAACAGGATGCAGAAAACCTAGGCACGGAGAACAAGGACACACAACAGGAGCAT
>JBBPDB010000028.1:8899333-8910185 GCA_037974465.1 Brachypetersius altus | reverse complement strand
CACAAACATTCATACACACACTGCTTTGTGACAATGACCATTGTTAAAAGTGCTATATAAATAAAATTGAATTGAACTGAATTGAATAGTTTCCTTTAGTCTTTACTTACATCTTTTATTTCTTATTTCTCTATCTTCAGTTATGATATTCTATTCTCCAGAGCTGCACACCATCCTGTGCTATGCTTATCTCCACCATCCTGTACACCAAGTTCTCTCTTTATATTACTCTCCTGTTTATCCAGAAACTTCCTTGGAGACTGGTCACACTCGAAATGTGAGGAGGCTCTCAGCAAGTGAGCCCCTTGGGATTTTAACTGCTGTTCTGGAGACTGCAGTGTGATTAATAGTTGTAATCCAAGATATCACCTCTTCAGTCTCAGCCTGGAAGTAGAAGAGCACCTGTCCTAATGCAACAAGTTTGGCCTTCTTTATAAGGTGCCACCCAGCAGCACACAAAGCGGCGCAAAACTGACAACATTCTTTGTCTTCCATGCACACGCCATCCTCAGGGTCATACTTCTCTTTTTGCAAATACAGGACCTCACCAGAACCTTCGCAACATGAAATAGCTTCTAGGAGCGCACCTTATTTGTTGTTCTCTGTGTATCTGATATATGAATATGTTGACATTGTGAGAGGATGAGTTACAGGAGCACAAATTAAAGAAAGACTTATTGACTGGGAACTTACTACTGAGGTTTAATTCTTATCATCAGCCCATTTCATCTGTTCCATTCCGATTGAATGGTGCATTCACCTGGACAGCTCTTCATTTATATTTATGACATTTAGCAGACATTTTTATCCAAAGCGACTTCCATTCCCTAACTACAGGGGGCAGTCACCCTGGAGCAACTTGGGGTTAAAGGTCTTGCTCAGGAACCCAGTGGTGGTCTACTGAGAGTATTCTACCCACCAGTGCCTGGTGGAACCAGAAGACCACATCCTGTCTTTTTCACATTTTCTAAGAATTCCTTACAGGATGTTCTCACTGTTGTTAAATGACTGTGGAGGTCAACATTCAGCAGTATCAAGCCAAGTAGGTTTATTGTCATTTCAGCCATATACACACAGTACACAGTGAAACAAAACAACGCTCCTCCAGGACCATGTTGTAACAAAAAGAACAAAAACAAACAACACAAGACTGCACAAGTGCAGACGGCATAATACAGAAAGAGCAAGAGAGGGAGAGTGCAAGAGCAACAAAACAGCAGGACAAGACGATGTTTAGTGCAGCCAACATTTGAATGAATACAGTATTATGAATCGTGTGCAAAATACAGGAATGCAGAATAGCATTACGTTGCACAGATATGGCAAAGTATCTTTTGAGACTAAAACTTTTGGATAGTGCTAGTGGTCAGACTCTACCTGCTAGAGAGAAATGTTTGGAGAGATTCCTCCAGACACATTCCAGCAAAGTGAGACACTCCTAATGACCTTCTTACCGAAGTCTCTGTTCTGACTCAGATGTTGAGTCACCTCCAAACATCTAAATCCAATGAGGCAGTAGAGCTTGTTTGCTAGGCTTCATGGAGGCAACTGGAGATTGATTGTTCACCATTTGGAAAATCTACCTGGAGCTCAGTTCAACTCTTGCACAACCATCTGGTTCTTCATGCTGTCCATCTTTTGAACCCACTTCAGTGTAGCTGAACTGCAATAATTCATCACTGCTGACAGTTCATATTGGTTTGACAGACTGCTGTAGTATTACTAAAACTCATTACTGTTACTTGTTGAAAGTACAGTGTTCTTTCATAGTCTTACATGTGCAGTATTGTGCAGTGTTCTTATCAGATGCTAAAACATTATCATTGTGTGCAATATCTTATTAAGTGCATTAGTCTTACCATGTGCAAAATCATGTGAATGTGAATATCATTATTTATGTCAATATTAAATACTACTGATCTCTACTACATGCAACAATGAACTACTACCATCTGTGTCATTAAAAATTCACTGAACTGTATTACTGATACCCAGAATTTGTGTATATAGCATAGTGTATTTCATATTGAGTTATTTATTTCCAATAAAACTTTATATTTTATACTGTTCTTGTGTCTGTCTCAGTGTCTGCATTCATAACATAAGCAATGAAACTTCAGGATACACAACTGTCTTCTGATTCTGATTAATAAATCCGTCCAAAGATTTTAAAAAATAAATCGGTGCAGAGAATCAGTGCAAATCTTGCTTTGTTTTTGTTTATTTTGTCAAAGGAAAGAAACAATATCAGGGGGAGAAAAAGGATATACTGTAGCTCTCTGTACTGCTTATTTAAGCAAAACCGTTTATTATTCAGGGGTCGTAGTTTTGAATATTATAGTAGTGGGATAATTCTATGACACAATGTGCCCATCCACTGTAGCGCGTCTCAAGACATTGTGTGATTTTGTTTCTGATTGACAAGTATTTTCACCAATCAGCGAGCACTTTGTCTGACTCGTCCAATCAAATGGATTGGGGGCGGGACTTGAGCCTGCCCTCACTGTCAGCTTCTCGTTGTGGCTTGTTGTCATCAAGATGGAGTTCTTGTTGGGGAATCCGTTCAGTACTCCCGTTGGGCAGTGCATTGGTGAGTTACACGTTTAATAATAATACGTGGTGTCAAAGTGTGGTTATATCACTTGCATTTTCTGCAGGTTGTGTATTAATTAAATTATCAGACTGCTGCACACCCCTGCATCCGGTATCAGCATTCTGTGTTAAGCTAGCCTAGCTAAGCTGTTTCCTTTTTAACGTTAGACTTACTAAAAATGGGCGTCTTCCCTTTTCACATTACACAGAAGACAACATTTAAGTTGGTGGTTTTCTTGGGCAACTTACGTGACTGGGTGAATATAAGACGAACTGGAAATAAAACTAGCTAACTTAGAAAAGTGGTTCTTTACCCCTTTCTGTCTTGAGTTGCCAGACTAAGCCTGATTTAACTCTCCATGGAGGTCCTCTTCTGTTGCTTTTGTATCACAAGAGAGGTCTCAATGTACCTTATTTAGGTTGTGGTCGGTAGACATTACCCTAGCTGGATTTACACTATATGGACAAAAGTATTGGGACGTACTGACCGTTTCACCAACAGGGACTTTAATGACATTGCATTCAAATGCATAGACTTAAATATGGAGTTGGTCCCCCCTCTGCAGCTATAACCACTTTCACGCTTCTTGGAAGGCTTTCCCCAAGATTTTGGAGTTTCTGTAGGAATTTGTTGCCCATTCATTCTGTAGAGCGTTAATGAGGTTAGGCACAGATGTTGGATGACGAGGCCTGGCTCGCAATCTCCATTCAGTTCATACCAAAGATGTTGGGTGGGGTTAAGATTAGGACTCTGTGCGGGCCAGGCAAGTTCATCTACACCAAACTTATCAAACTATGACTTTATGACCCTTGCTTTGTGCACTGGGGCACAGTCATGTTGGAATAGAAAAGGTTATTCCCCAAACTGTGTCCACAAATTTGGAAGCATGGCATTATCAAATGTTTTGGTATACTGAAGGGGGGCTAGCGCAGCCCTTGAAAAAACAGGTGTGTCCCAATGCTTTTATCCATTTAAACCAAAAGTCAGGACTGTAATGCAAAGTAAGGTGCACCTCCATTGCAAAATTTTCATCAGATTTGATGGAGAGTAAAACACCTCCTGTTTAACAATATTGGTCACAGATCAGTGTTGCACATAGTTTTTCTCGAAGAGTGAATTAGTGGTTTGTCATGAATGATAGTTTCAGTTACCCAGTAATATACAGCACATAGACAAACATATGCCTAGGCCTTGTCACCCTTTAAATGGTCTTCTTTATTGCTCTCTCAAAACTAGTGTGTCTCTATTTAACGCAACCCAGCCAAAGGTCATTTTCAGTGCAGTCTGTGTTTGTTCAAACCGTCTTTTAGTTGCTCAGTGTCTCTGTGTACAGTAATTGAGGTTTAATTTGGGTGTGTATAAATAGCTGGGTAGTATGAATCCTCCCATATTCCTAGTTTTGTTTATCGCTTCTCTTGCTCTTCCAGTCAAAAAGCTGCTGTGTCGTGCATCAGGGATTTGGGGAGCATTGTTTTTAGCTATGTAGATATATGATGGCCCAAAACTGAAGTGGCATGATTAAATGGACGCTCAAAGTTTTTGCACTTTTTAAACTATTTATTAAGAATTTCAAAAACAAATTGCCTCATATTGAGTCAACAAATTGAGTCATCTTACTTAACGATGCAGTTTCCACATGACACTGTCAGACACTCAGACACTTTCATAGAAAGTGTTTTGCAGTTTGGCATATCCAACTATCTAATCCAGGATGATAACTGCACTGGTTAGGAAGGTCATGAAGTAAACAGTGCTATCATTTATGCAGTCGGGCTAATGGGTTTTACTTCAGGTCCTTAAGGTTGGATATTAATACAGTCACACAGACATGGATAAAAGAAATGAGATTGTGTTAAAAAAAATCCTTGGTTTTTTGCAATAAGCCGTTTTTAAGTCTCTGTCAAGTTTCTTATCTAATGAATCCAGTTGCTGCTTCAGAGCTCTGCTCATATTATTCCCATCAGCAAAGAGCTTACAGTGATTATCGCTGCAGAAGCTTTAATGCGTGGCAATTATAAAGTTTGCTGCACCTTTCTAATGGACCTTTTTATGGAGATTTTAGAAGTTGCCATTTTATCCCAGATCGGATTACTTTGATCTCTGGTTTGATATTCTGCCAGATATGCTTCTGCTTGTAGGTTGCATGGGTTTGGCGGTTACGCTGCGGTGTGTAAGGTGATGCCTTGCTGACAGGTTTGGGATCGTTTAGTGCTGAGGGAATAGCAGAGAGAACACCCCAGCAATTCAGCATCCTGTCGTTGTGATGTCCATGTTAGCAATGTTAGTCTTATTCAATATCAAGTGCATCTTTTTGAAAAGAGAATAAACAGACCAATGCTTTTTTGTGCGATAGTTCTCTTGCTTTAGCTGGATCGAGCTATTAAGAGTTTTCAGACCTTCTTTTATTCTTGTTTACTTTAAGGTAACTGTGTTTTTTTCCGGACTTTGGAAACCACAAACCTAGAGTGTTTCACATTTAAGTAGGCAGTAAAGGAATAGTTGAGAACAGAGCTGCAATTCATTGTGCATGATCTCGTTTTCGGCCTGCTAATCGGACTTTGTCATTAAACAAGTGCTTGAACGGAAGCTCTCCGTAACTAGCGAGGTTTCGTCTTAGCTTTTGCTTAATCAGGTTCAGGCTTTCAGGTTTATGCAAGGCTAAGGCAAACCTAGCTGGCTGAGACGCACATAACACCTGGCTGGCAAGGAAAATGAAAACAGGAAATATTACCAGCCATTTATATGTCATTAGGCCAAGTTACATGGCATGGTACTAAAGTAGACAATTAATTTTTTCCTAATGTCTATACATTAAAACCAGGGCCTCTGCTAGCTTCTTAATGTAGCGCTATATTGTTCTTAATCCCTTGCTTTGCTCTGTTTTAATGACGGTTCCAGGGGTATGTGGGTGTCCCGGGTTCCTCCTGTTCCTCGCCACTGTAATTAAGAATAACAAGCTCACTTGTTGTTGTGGAGAATGACAGTGAGATTATGGTGCTTGTCCTGAAGGGGATTAGGTGTTGATGAGGCAGGCTAAAGAGCCACTCTGCTGTGGTGTTGTCTGGTGTCTCTCTTGGGCTGGATCAGGCATGTTTGGCCATTAAAGTCCTTGTTCCTTTTACCCTGATGTATGAAAATAACCTCTGTATGAGTTCAGACTCTTTATAATGTTTGCAGTGTGAATGGACGGGCTGAACTGTTGAACTAACACATTTCTGTAAATGTGTGTTTCTCAGACGTCACAGAAGTAACCGAAAGGGCTGTTTTGCTGCATAGTTTTCATAGTTAGATGTGATGGTGAGATCAGATTCCTAATTTAAATTTAGAGTAGGTTGTCTTGTGACGAGTTTTTTTTGTAATGGAGACAATCCATTACATGAACTAATAGGTGGAAGTACCCATATACACCAGTCGACCAGAACATTAAAATCAGTGCTGCGTGAAGTGATGTACACTGAATACTTCATTACCTGTCAGCAGGTTATATTAGGCAGCAAGCGAACAATTAATCTGCTGGGAAGCATGAAAAATGGTCAGTCATATGAGTCTGAATGACTTTGAGAAGGGCTGATTTATGATGAATAGATGACAGGGTCATAGCATCTGGCACACATTCATGCGCGTGGGGAGGGAAGGCTAGCCTTTCTGGTCTGATCCCACAGATAAGGTGCTGTAACACATTTCTGTAAAACATTAATGCTGGTTATGTTAGAAAGGTGTCAAAACACATGATGCATCACAGGTTGCTGATAAATGTTGCATATGTGACTACATATCTACACTCAGAAGCTGTGTCCGAAAAGTTCACTCATTCACTATATAGTGTTTGCTGTATAGAGGGCTAACTAGTGAACAAGGGGAGTTGATGTTTAGTTAATGTCGGACACTCGGGATGTTACGTTTTTACTAACTGTTGCTTAAATAGTGCGTCGGATCTTGACAGTATATCTCTGTCGCATAAACACACGTCTCGTCTCTCTAGTTCAGACACAGCCTACGCAGGAGGCGGGGTCTCGTGCGGGGGCGGGGTCTGGTGTGAGGGCCGTGGCACGCGATCCAGGCCGGCAGACGGGATTCCAATTTTGTCACTTTTGGGCCGTCCAGGCAATTTTGGTGTCTGTACACTGTATTTTGGCATGTCACACGGCAATTTTGTAGCGCACTGTTACGTCCCGAGGCTCTCCGGACATAATCCTGCTGTGTCTCGTGCTTGTTCTGTCCCTGTTCGCTATAGGTTCCCTGTATCACATGGACCCTTTTTGGATGACCTGATTGGCTGATCGCCTAGTAGGAAGCCGATTGGAGCATCGTGCTCGAAAGTCCCGCCTTCAAATTAGAAGAGGACGTCATCATTTGTGGGATGGCTAGTTGGAGTTGGACGGAGTTTGGAGAAAAAGTGGGAGTGTTGTTGTAGCCTAAGCTTTGTTGTTGTACTTGAGTGGTGGTCTGAGAACTGGTGTGTGTGTGTGTGATTGTGGAGTGAGGAGTGTGAAAGAAGTGTGTGTTGACTCCAGTTGACTCTTTATTGTTGGTTGGGGTCAGGTTAGTTCTTTCTTTTACACATCCCCTTTCTCACTACACGTTAGCATTCTTTTGTTAGCACCTCAGGTAAGTGGTGGACATCACCCTCTGTATTTCTGTTTTGTTTGGTTGTAGAGTAGTGTAGTTAGCTTAGGGTGCCATTCGGGTCTAGATTAGCTTAAAGGTTTCACCATTAGATTAGGGAAGTTTGGGTTTATTCATTTCTTTTCTTTGGTGTCGTCTATAGACCCCTCCACTCGGTCTTGTGCACTCGTGTTTATCTGTTGGTTTACTCAGATAAACCAACATTGTTTCTGTACCTTTGTAAATATCTTCTTGTAAATATCATACTTTATCTTCTTTGTTTGTATATAATATATCATTGTCTTTCCACTATCTGTTACCACTTGTAAATATATTTGTATAATACATTATATTTTCGTACTAAACTTGACGTGTTTGTTTCTCGTTGTTACTCTGTGTGTGGGTTTGTGTCCTCCCTATTCCATCAAAGAATCCTGATTAAATTCAGCCGTAACACGCACTAACTAGTGGGTGAAACTGACGGTTGAAATTCTGGACACCACTACAAAATGGATGACTCACTATATAGTGAACGAGTGCACTTTTTGGACACAGTCCATGCTAGCTCTGTCCACCATCAGAAGCGACTACAGTGGGGATGTGACTATCAGAACTGGATCATTCTTTCCATTTTAACTGAGAAACTCTATTCTTAATACTGCACATTCCAGTTGTACTTCTATATGAGAAACGGACCAATATTGTTTGTCAGTGCAGAGTTAATCATAAGGAACCTCAGAGGAACCTAAGGGAACCATACAAATTACATTCAGAAATGATGTATCATTCAGAAAAAACACTCCTAAAGCAAAAGTTGAAATACAAGAGCCCAACCTGAAGCCCAAATGTAGAAACGATTGAGTAGTGGAAAAAGGTGGCCTGGCCTGACATCATGTGGATGACCCGGCGCATGAATGTTACTTATATGGGGAAGAAATGACACCAACAAGCACTAAGGGAAGAAGGTAAGCCAGTGGAGGCAGCATGATGGATGCTTGGGTATGTTCTGCAGGGAAACCTTTGGTCCTGGCCTTCAGGTGGATGTTACTTTGACATGTACCACATAGTTATACTGTTGCAGACCAAGGTGTTGACTTGGCCTTCAAATTCCTCATATCTTAATTAGATCAAAAGTCTGCGGAATAAGCTGGATGAAGGAGTCTAATCCATAGACTTAAAGGATATGAAGGAAACCTAAATGATGTCACACGTGTAAATGTGTTTTGAAAGAAGAATGAAGTAGATGAGTATGTATTAGTGTAAGTCATGTTTGTGCATTTTGCTACAATTAGCTTACTTTATTTTTCTGTTTCTAGTCAATTGAACTCATGGGCTGTTGTTCTTATTTGTCTCACTAGTTTGGGCTGTAAGTTGGGTGTGGGCCTTTGTGTTTCTACTTTTGATCTAAACTAGTTTGGTCGTGTTCTTGAATATGTATACTATATGGGCAAAAGTATTGGAATGGCTGACCATTACAACAACAGGGATTTTAAACACATTGCATTCATATACATACACTTTAATCTGGAATTGGTACCCCCTTTTGAGCTTCCACTGTTTCTGTGGGAAACTTGTGCCCAGTTATTCTGTACATCATTTATAAGGTCAGGCACTGATGTTTGTCTCGCAGTTTCTGTTCCATGTTCATCCTGAAGATGTTGGATGTCTTTAAAGACCTTGTCTTTGTGCACTGGGCTACAGTCATGCTGGAATAGAAACGGTTCTTCCCCAAACTGTGGAATCACTCCCACAAAGTTGGAAGCGTGGCGTTGTCCGAAATGTCTTGGTCGGCTGAAGAATTAAAATTGCCTCGCCCAAACCCTGAAAAACTGGTGTATCCCAGTACTTCAGAACATATAGTGTAGCTTTGTACCTAATCTGTGTTATAAGCTTCCATCTTCCGCTAGCTACGTTAGCCTCATATCTCCAGCACAAAGCTAAAGAAGCTTGAGATACCAGATGTGTCTCCGATGATCAGCTACGTTTTCTTCAGCGGTTTATGAGAGTAGATGGGAGTCTGCATTTGGCAGTGGATGGTACGGGCTAGCGCTCAGCACCACGTGACCTGCTCTGCTTTTCCAGCTCACGGCCCTGGGCTGGCTGGCATGAGTGCTCCATGTCCTGCACTCCGAGCACTCAGCAGCCACGTGTGCCCACATCCACATGGGACCGCTTGGATGTGGATGTATGGGTGAATGGATCTTCCATTTGTAATTTCTTACTTTCTCACCCCTCTCTCATCTCTTTGTGTTTCCCTTTTATTTCCTTTTGCATTCCCTCTGTGCTTTAGGCTAATTGGGTACCCCAGCCTTAAATATCTGGAAGTAACCAATTAGTTCATTTCACGGCTGCTGCTTCCAGCTGACAAATACTAAAATAATTCTTTAAGCTTCATATTTTGTTTTAAAAACTATTTTTAGTTTCTCCTGTGAAATACAGCTCAACCGTATTCATATATAGTAGTCATATATATTCATATCGCGTGTGTGTGTATAGATAGATAAAGAAAAATTAATATCCAAACTATACTATGTTTCGGACAAAATATACTATAGCTGCTGTGTGGGGAAATGAATGACTCCGTTTTTCTATATTTTTATTCTTCACTTCCCTTATCACTTGCTGCTGTACAACTTTTGTGTAAATAAAATGATTTATAAAAGAATATTTGTATTTTTAAAAACTAAACTCAAAACTCTACACAGGTTAGAAAAATAGTAAATAGATACGTTGCTGAAAATCGAATTGGTGTCGTATTTAGGCAAGAAAATAACTTTCTTGTTTTCTGTTGGGCATAAACACACAGTTAAACACACAGTTAAACAGTTAAAACAGTTATTGCTTTCTATTAAATACTGTTAATCACTAAGTTTGTTAAAGTTAAAGCTCAAGTAGGATCCAATCCAAGGTTTATAAAATATCTTTGTGGTATTCTGTACCTCCTGCTGCCTGTGTCCAGTCATTTTGTCGGGATATTTTGTCTTTTTGTTTGTCATGGGTACTCTGAAAGTGGACAGCTAACAGGCAGGATGAATGGCTGTGATGGGTGAACGCTCAGGGCTTCGGCTGCTGGTGGGGAATAAGCGGGCCAGAACAGCAGGCATGCACAGCTCTCTCCCCCAGGCCCGCTCAGATTTGACAGTTTGATTTAAGCGAAAGGCCAGCAAATGAATAAGACATGGACAGGGTCCTGCAGCTCACCAGGCTGGAGGATCCGTCTGCAGCCAGGCATGAAAGCCGTCTCCGCTCTCCAGTCCGTCTTTCAGCATGGCATAGACAGCTCTCTGGCACTGCCAGGCTGAACAGAGGCCCAGAGCTGCTGATTGATGGCGGCTCCTGTCCGAGGGATAGCGAGAAGTGCAGAGTCATGGCCCACAGCAAGCATCTTTTCCACAGCTTCAGCATGACAAAGTTTATCAGATTTCCTTTCATACTTGGGTTAAAGAGATGCATGCATGCATCCAATCCTACATAGTATGGTTGTCATTAAGGATTTCCAATTGGAATGAGATCTTTTTGCACCCAGAATAGGCAGTCAAAATGTGTATGTATGTGTATATATTAGGGCATTAACAATATCACACACGCAGCGGAGGAACACAGGCGTCCAACACTGAGCAACTTTTATTAAAGTTCTCTGTAACATTAACAGTC
>JBBPDB010000028.1:8886319-8899233 GCA_037974465.1 Brachypetersius altus | reverse complement strand
TTTTTTGGTTTTGGGTTTGGTGATTGACTGTCTGTGTGTTCTGTTTATCACAGAGAAAGCCACTGATGGCTCCCTGCAGAATGAGGACTGGACACTGAACATGGAGATTTGTGACATTATTAATGAGACAGAGGAAGGGTGAGTGTACACACACACACACACACACACACACACACACACACATACACAGTTTGCTGATGACTCATTGCAGCTAAGGCTGACTCACCCTCTGGGAAACAAGATTCGCTTTTAAAGCAGATTGAATGGACATGATTCTCGCTGCATTGTGTGCTGTCTGGTGGCTAAGTAAGTACTCCAGACGGTTCGGGTGCTGAAGAGGTTTCTCATGACTGCACTGCTGCCTCAAACATATTACACGATCTCACACCCTCTTGCACTGAAAGTGATCTCGCTCTGTCCATCACTCGCGCAAACAGACCCGCACACACATGACTGGCACCACAGTCCAGCCTCTGTTCTGTATGAGTGAAAAGAGTTTTGTGTTCCAGGACAAGAGCAAGTTACTTAGGCCGGGCCTATTCCCTTGTGTCTGAACTTGTGGGAGACTGCAAGAATTTGAGCAATGTTCTGTCTTTCTCATTTAAACTCCCTTTGCATCGTCTATATGGTGAATTGGTATTCAACAGTTTGGAGCATATTGGCTGTCATGTCGGACATCCTTCTTTATGTTGTTGTTTTTTTTTTTTGCATATCAGGTTATACTAAACGTTTCTATCAACTTAAAAATAATATCAATTGATGACTGTTAATCTAAGTTGTATCTAAAAATACTGTTTCACTGAGATGGTGTTGGTTTAATAAAATAAAATTGCCTATGGTATAGCCTATAAGGGCTCAAAATGGTAGCTGTTCAGGCTCAATTAAGAAGTTTTCATTTGTGTGGGGCGGGACTGTAGCGAGAAGTAGCATAAAATACTCATCAGTTTCTGAATCTTAAAGTAAAATGTCCTGCAACATAATCCTGCCCAGCTCATGTCTAGCAGAGGAAACAAAGCTGAAATGACTAATTGTTTTGTCTTAATTAATAGAAATTTCACATATGACTCTTTAACTAACAGCAGATTGTGGAAATCTGTTGCCAAACCCTGTCAAATTCAGGTTGGTCCTTTTGAAAGTCCTTGAATGCTGAACGTTTTTCATTGCCCCTACCATCAAACACTAAAATGGCTTTTGCATGGTCCTTAAGAGATGTGACTAATGTGAAAGAGCCTCACCGCTACCTGCAGTCTTGCACAGTCATGTCAGCCTTTCTAAAAAACATTACTTTTCATAACCTTGGAGAACTGGAACAGGTGCAAAGGCTGCTGCTCAAGGATTAGCTTTGATCCCCGAGCAGAAAAAGATGCCATATCTTACGTAACCCTAGTGCGGTTGGAACTTGCTCCCGCTGCTTAATTTTCTTTCAGTGCTCTGCAGGTGCAGAGATCATGCGCATTTTTTGTGATCTGTCCTATTTGTCTTTCAGGGTCTCTGAGGGATCCAAGGCCGTTCCTCTTTTGCAGCTGCTCGTTTTGTGTTTAGCTTTGTGATTGTTGTGGTTCACGTTGCCTTTGAGGGAAACGAAGTGTTCCTTAGTTTTCATGGCCAGAGCAAGTTTTCAGGCAGTTACTACCCACGGCCTCAATGTTCAATACTGATCCCAGATTAATGTCGTATAATTACCATGGCAGTAATCTTAATCCATTCAGATCGACACCGTTTTAATCTCCTCCTCTAATCCACTGTTTGAACAGGCCCAAAGATGCCATCCGCGCTGTGAAGAAAAGACTGAATGGCAACCGAAACTTCCGGGAGGTGATGTTGGCTCTGACTGTGAGTACAGCTGGCTGTGGGTCCGTGTTTGGTGGGGGTCACTTTAATACGGGGCACCCCCCAATGCTCATTAGACCTTAAGAAGCCTTAGTAAATTTAGTCCAAGTAAAAAAAAAAGTTTGTGCATTCCTGTTTCTCTCCCTGATTAATACTTGACAGTGAGCAAGCGGGGAGCGTTTCTGTTGTACCGACCGGAGGCTGTTTATATTTCCTTAATGAGCTGATTTGTGCCTTCTCAGCTTCATGCCTTCCCTTGCTCTTTGATATTCTTGGCTCATTAGCGTAAAGCCTCTCTTGGCTGTCAGATGGAATCATTTGAACTTGTTATTGTGCAAACATAATTCGTCAGTCAGTGTTGGAAATGAAGCTGCGTTTATTCCCTCAGGTGCTGGAGACTTGTGTTAAGAACTGTGGCCACCGCTTCCACGTGCTAGTGGCTACCCGTGACTTCATTGACGGCGTCCTGGTGAAGATCATCTCTCCAAAGAACAATCCCCCGACAATAGTGCAGGACAAAGTGCTGGCACTGATTCAAGTGAGTAGTCCATTCGGTAATGTTTGGTTATTGACGCAAGGAGCCATATTACTGAACCCCCTGATTGTTTAATAGATCATAACCAGTGTCTTCAGAAATGTCTGTATAATTAGATTACATTAACAGCATGTCCAAAATTGTTCAGCTAAACGATAGCCTGCCACACATGCAGTCATTACCACGAAGAAATAAAGACAAGATTAAAGGCACCCTCATTTTATACTTAGCTGCTCAGCCTTTGACAACAGTACCAGCATCCAAACATATTTGAGTTTCGTGCACCTGTCTGCATATAGTTTTCTCCATTCCACTCCAGTTCTTTTAAGCTCACGAGTTTCCATTTCTCTCCAAAGACTATTTGGATTAAAATCAGTACTCATTGTCTGCCAGTTTAAAACAGTCCATTTCTTGCTCCTCAACCATTCTTATATAGTCTTGTCTTTATTCTGCCCATAGAACCCATGTGGTTTGGCCTAAACATGTTTTTTTTTACACTTATGAGCACATGCTCTAAAATTCCTTGATAATCCTCGGCTTTCATTGTTTCCATAATACTTTCAATATCTCCAGGTCCCGAATCAGCAGGGATTTTGTCTTCATTTTGTTGTCCATAAACATAATGCTGGTATGCTTTGCCGAAGAGCTTTAGCTTTTAATTTTCTCAAAAGAGCTGTGGTGTGTCTACATATGTTCAGTTGCCCCTTTTTATGTTTTTTTGAGCTTTGAGGTTCTGCTTGGCCCATAGAGCCCTTCTTTTTCAGTGTGCAGTGAATAACACAGGTTGGAACCATCACCTTATGGTTCTCTCATCCATCACAGCCTGTAGGGTCTTTGATTGCTTTTACTGGGTCATAATAGCTTTCTGGTCCGTGCATACAGGTTTCCTGTCTTTGAAATTGTGAACAAGCAACAGGGAATAAAACCAGCCTTTTTAAAGCATCTAAGCCACAATTCATAAGCTAATTAATGTCATGCACTAACAATGCAGGGACAGCCGAGTCTAATTTTTAATTAATCGCAGGTTATTCTGCTTTTGTCCGGAACAAAGGTTGCCATTACTTTTGTCTTGCCCTTGTTTTCATTTTTTTTTCTTTTTTCTTTTTTTATTTGGTTGTTTTCATAGTTTGTTTTATGAAAGATAATTTATCTAAACCCAAGCCATGTCACTGAGCATTTTACATGGTGTACCTAAAAATCAAAAGCGCCAATGACGTAGACCAGAACTGTACATTTGGAGGTGTGGATTCCAATTCATTAGATGGTATTTTGCAGTGCTACAGTTCGACAGTGTTATGGATATCAGATATCAGAATTTTAATAAAAGAGTGCTTGATTCCTGCTAACACGTTAGTCTGTGGAAAGACTGACATAGCGATATCGAACCATCCAAATTCTCTCAAGGAAGAGTGTTCTTTAGGGTGTCAAAATAAAACACTGTTGAAAAGTGTTGATCAATATTAATCAGTATTATAGCGAGTTGATATATGGGTGGATCACCTATTCTGTTGTCTGTCTCATTCCTTATCTCTCTTCCATCCTTATCTAGAAGATCTCCATACTCTTAAGAGTCAAACTCTAGCTTGAGGCATGTGGGTGGAGTGTAGGGAAACTGTTGAGGCTTAATGGAGACTGCGCCTCAGTGCATACTCAGACAGCAGAGTTAATGGACCTGGTGAAGTGAGAAGGTGGTTATTAACTTAACGTTTGAGGTTAAAGGAAGGTCAGATCTTATTCCGTTGCCTTAGGGCTGGGATTTTGTCTTGCGGCACCAAAGTTCAGTGTTTGTTTACTGTTTGGTCTTTTGCCTCTCAGCATAACGTTTAATGAATGTAGGTGTTTTTCAGGATTTTTAATATTTTTTATTTTGTAACTATACTAAAGGGTGATTTTCATCTAGGCTGTATCAAATGTTTTAATTTACCTGTTTTGTCCTTCAGTTCATACCTTAGAGCTTTGCAGCTTTTTACTGAACATTTGCCACCCGGCTGCTTCTGTCACCTTCACTGTATATCAAGTCTGTTATATCAGTTATTCTGACCTGCGTAGAATTTGTGTGTCAATACTTTGCGTTTACTTGCAGGCTTGGGCAGATGCCTTCAGAAGTAGTCCAGACCTGACAGGAGTTGTCCACATTTATGAGGAGCTGAAGAGGAAGGGCATTGAGTTCCCCATGGCAGACCTGGATGCCCTCTCACCCATACACACCCCCCAGAGAGTATGACATCCATCGCATCTGTTTGTCTGTCTCTGTCTGTCTGTTTTTCTTTCTGCATTTCTTCCTTTAAAAATGGCTTTTTATTCTTTTAATGCATTTTATCCTTGACATTCCTCAGGGAGTTCCAGAAATAGATCCAGCTTCAAATAAATACAGAGCACCTCCTCAGCCCAAACCAGCGTCTCAAGCGCCTCAGAAGGCCCCTGCTGCCACAACTTCTGAGTGTAGCCCTCCTCAGATCCCCAGCCTGACGAGTCCAATCTCTGCCAATCCAGAACAGGTCAGTCTCATCATTTCAGTGACCCAATATTAAATACTTTTTTTGTAATGCATGAAATAAGTTCAGTAACAGTCATGTCTTGCAGTTTTCCAGTAAATATGAGGGCTTTAGGCTATATTTTGGAGATGACCTTAAAAATTACTAACATCTTTTGTGTGTCTGTGTGTGTCTGTGTGTGTGTCTGTGTGTGTGTCTGTGTGTGTGTGTCTGTGTGTGTGTGTGTGTGTGTTGGGTGTATACATGTACTTTAACAGATTGCCAGGCTGAGGAGTGAGCTAGATGTTGTGCGTGGAAACTGCAAAGTGATGTCAGAAATGTTGACTGAAATGGTGCCAGGCCAAGAGGAGGCTTCTGACCTTGAGCTTCTCCAGGTCCTTAATCTTTTCCGTTTCCTTTTTATATATATATATTTATGTACCATGTCGTAGTACAGAATTAATAAATGGTAAGCCCTGATTACACCACTAGAGGGAGCTGTAACTGTATTAAAAGAGCTACTAGACTGAAACGTTCAAGCAATTTAGATAGGACTGATGCATTATAACAGTTTTGCCCTGAACAGGAGCTTCTTATCCTTTACTTACATTATTGTACTGCAGAGTTCTCAGATAGCTTCTGATGATGTTCATCTTCTGTATGTGAGCAGGAGCTGAACAGGACATGTCGGGCCATGCAGCACAGGATAGTGGAGCTAATCTCGCGTGTCTCTAATGAGGAGGTTACAGAGGAGCTGCTACACATCAACGATGACTTAAACAATATATTCCTGCGATATGAAAGGTTAAGCACCACCCTGTTACCCTAAAATGTTATATATTTTTTTTAGAATAACACTGCACCCACAGAGGTTGGACCACTTTTGAACTACAGAATGTAAGCAAAGCCCTGTTTAACTTAAATATATTTATTCATATCAAATACTTTAGGTGTATTTGGTGTACGTTTTTATTTTGTTTGTAGATTTTTAGATTTAAACATCTGGGCCTGCATTTACAAAGCTGCTCAGAAGGCTAATCTAAGATCAGATTTCCTCTTTACTGACTTGATGGACAGGAACAAGATCAGCATCTTCTGAGAACCTTCATAAACATAGGCCCTGATCACTAGGCAGATTGTTGATAAAGAACCTTCAGCTATTTCTGGCAAAACAGCCTTACCTCTTGCTACTGTAGCATGAAAATTTGTTTATTAAAACTGCCATTCATGACATTCACAAAACATTAGAAAAGTGGACCTTGTCTTTAGTTAGGTCAATAAAATTGAGCTTCCAAACTACTTGACAAACTGTTCAATGGTGTAAGGCAGATAGAAGCACTCATACTTGGTAATACTGTAGAAATGTCTGCGCCCTGTTTATCTTAACACTTGTGACTTTTACACTTTCATGAAATTAGTACAACTATGCCCTAAATGTGTAGGCATTTTGACTAAACTGATTTACTACAGTTTTATATATAGTTTAATGTAATTTTGCTAGTGTTATGTTAAATGTTGTCCAACCTCTGAATATGGATAGGCCAGCTATGTAATAGATTCCAGCACTAGTCTTTCAGTTTAGTTCTCTCCCTGTTTTAATCTGCTTATTGTCAAGAATTGCTTTGCTTGACAATGTTGGAGCATTGTAACCCATAATCTCCAAACTAGAGAAATCCTGGATTTGAATTGGGAGAGGCATTGTGTTTTTGGTCTCTGATAGTGTTGCTCCCACTGGTTCTATGGTTACAGATATGAGAGATACAGAGTCGGCCGAATAGCACAGAACAACGGGGTGAGTTCTTACTTTATTGTGCTTATCTTGCTTTATTACTTGGCCCATAAAATGCTGCTTGTGATTTGTGTTTGGTTTATTGCTCGGAAATGAGTATGCTATTTACTTGACTGTGCATGATACAGTAATACACAGTGGATCGTCTTCTTTTGTTTTATGTTTTTTCTCAATATATATTTTTTTTTGTCTAACATGTTGCATGCCTATGTGTCAATGCCATGGTTGATTTTTTTTGTTTGTTTTGCCTTGGCAATGGCTAGCTGAGGAAGGCAAGTATATATTAGATTTTTAGCACATATGGTAAGCGTGGATAAGGTCAAAAGAGAGACTTTAAAACATGGCCAGTGTACATCAAACAGCCACAACCTTCAAACCACTGACAGGCGAAATGAAAAACATGAATTATCTCATCACAGTGGCACCGGTCAAGTGGTAGAAGATATTGGGCACCAAGCAAATGGTCAGTTCTTGAATTTCGTGTTGGAAGTAGGGAAAATGGGCAAGGGCCAAGACTTGTTCAGATTGTGTTTAGTCTGGCACCAGTTTGACAGAGTCCATTAGACATGTTTTAACACTCTCTAGCGAATAGAACAGCCCTGTTCCCCTTTCGCTCTACCTCTGCCTCACACATACACTTACAGTGGCCTGTTTTGTGCTGATCCTGCAGCCTGTGTCTGTCCTGTAGTCTGTGTCTGTCTCTCTTCTTGTTCCTGCATAGCAAAGTCTCTTCTGAAACACTGATATTTTGAAGTTTTTCAGAATCTTCCACTGCAATTTTTAATGTGCCCAGATGTATCGTTGGGTCCAGTCATATAATCACAAACCTTTATAGTTGTGATATTTTTGCACTGTGTTACATTAGTTGTACTACACATTCAATTTAGATGGACTACACAGCTTCCTGTTGAGTCTGTCCTATTATGGATTATATGTCATTTGATTATATGTTTATGTTGATGTGTAGGTGCTAAATGAAGCTTCAGAGGAGGATAATCTGATTGATCTGGGTCCTGGCTCCCCAGCCGTGGTCAGTCCTCGGGTCAGTGCTGCAGCCACCCCCACACCATCCTCCACCCTGACTCCTCCTGTTGCTGTTGCTGCTGCCGCTGCCGCCCCCTCCTCCCTCTCCACACAGCTCGCAGGACTGAGTGAGACCTGTGCACGCACATTCCCATAGACATATACTGCATATGACAAATAAACCCCTGTACTGTTCAGTGTTATGAGTGTAGAATAGTCTTTCATAATCTTGCTCCTGATGACCTACGGTATTGTCTCTTGATTCAACACACCTGACCCATTTTATCAAGTGATTATGGAGCCCATCGTGAGCTGGATCAGGTGGGATGAGGAATGGAACTGTGAAACCATACAGCGATGTCTGTCGAGCGCAAGTTTAAGAAACTCTGGCCTAGACAGTGCTGTCCTTGTCTTAGTTAGCGGAGTGTGGTATCCATCTAGGCCCAAATATTCAAGTATTGTTGAGTATCCTCTAAGATAGTAGAGAGTACTATTAAATTATACTAAAGGTTTTCTGAAAGCCATAATAATTTGAGTAATTATAACAGGATTGTTCTCATCATTGTAAATGCAGTATGATGCACTGTTATGATAAATAAGCCATCACATTAAACAATACTTCCTCCAAGCAGGATCATTTGTGCTTGCCAAACAATATAAAGGCCAGAGGTTACATCATGAACAGCACAATATTTTTTAACATGCTGTTATACTAATTTTACACTGGTTAAGAATACAAGTGGGTGAAACAAGCTTTTGAAATATTGCTTTATAATACATCATTTTAGGTGTAGCAGATCCAGCTTTATTCTGGTACATCTGTGAATTACAAGTGAATCAAGAAATGAGAATGTTACTCTGGTTTAGACCTTTGAGAGTCTAAGGAGCATTCAATTCAATTCAATTCAATATTATTTATATAGCGCTTTTAACAATGGTCATTGTCACAAAGCAGCTTTACAAAATGAAATAAATGTGAAATAAATGTGTGTGTGAATGAAATGCCTCTGATGAGCAAGTATATTATTACATACTCTGTGTGTATATAACTAATATTACCAGATACTTTGATTAGATACCTGGACCACTGAATTCAGCTACTCTAAGATTCAGGAGTTCGGCTGCACACACCGGTTATACAGAAAACAAGAATTAGAAAGTCATTAGAACAGGATGCTGAGGAGCAGCCACACATGAGTAAACATGGGTCACTTATGGGTTGAGTAGAGTTTGTGAAGTAGAACAAATCATGCTGCTTCAATAATGATCTTGTGACTGAATGGCAACAAATCCTCATAGCTGTGTCCCAACATTTAATGTAAACCCTTTTCTCCCCAGAAGAATAGAATCTCTGTATTCATTCTCCTGATTTCTGATGCAACATTGGATGAGCAGGAGTCTTCAAACATGTATTCTGTGTAAATGCAATTGTTTTATACCTTGTATTTTTATTAATTTTTATACCAAAATTAATATATTTATAGTATATCTGCAAGGAACTTAATCCACTGAGCGCTAAAATAAGTTGCTTCGATAATCAATCTAAGAGTCCTTTTTAAGATGACTTTTTAATACTGTCTGACTTGCTTATTGCATCTCAGTGACGTTCTTCCTACTTTTTCTACATGTTCAGCACGACTTGGAACAAGCTCCAACAGTTTCACTGTACAATGCTTATGAGTGATGCGCATGACAGTGAACGCTCCTTTATGAAAGCCTGTCTTGCCTTTTCAGTTAGATGGTTTTACAAAGATGAAAAGTGAGCATTTATGTCTGATTTTCTGTAATAGTCTATAAAGGATGCTCGAAGCCCATTAAATTGTCCTTTTTACATGTAGCATTCTGTCTGCTGCTTTGCCATTGTGTCTGACACTGCAGGATAATCTGTGCAATAGTTCACAAGACTCAACAATGTAGGACTTGTACATACAGACAAAGGAACCAGTTTCTGTCAATCTGTCCGAACAAAGGAGGCGGCCTCCATCAGTTTACACGGAAACTACAGTGACTAAAAACCTAATTGTCTTTCATTAGCTGACAGGGCATCAGAGAGATTAAGGTGCGTTTCTTGCTGTTGTTTATAGAGGATGTGGAACTCATAAAAGTAGTCAATTTAAATGTACTAAAGCCTCACTTAAACTATTGTGGATTACTTTACTTGTCATTTCTAAAGAAAAAACAGTCATTATTCTGAGCTAGACTTCCAGTTACGTTTGGTTAAAAAGATTAATGAGGCTAATGGTGTTGAAAACCTGGAAATTTTGTCTGATTGTTTGATTTGACTGGTTGATTATTGAATTTACAGTGGTGGAACAATTTGAAAAATTTCCAAATGTTTAAACATCTGCTGTCATCCACCACTGCATGCAATCTCATTTTCTCATAAACATATGAGTAATGCAAATAATCATGTTCTAATAAGGAACATGATTTCATCACTACACGGGTAACGTTTTAAAATCACATTACCCGTAAAGTTATTACACCACTATAAAGTGATGCTTTGTATCACATTACCCTCAACACTAGTAAGAAATAAAATGGTCAGATCCTTTTACTGCCCAAACATTTAATCTAGAGGGACTAAAATGTAGTGTTTCTGTGAGCTGTGTGTCTTCAAAAATAGATTCTTAATAGAAAAAAGCTATTTTAGAATTAGACATGTACAGCATGTTTGTTTTCTCACTTGGCAAGGATAGGATACATGGACTAGGCAACAGTGGGTTAAATCAGACATCCTCATTACATGTTTTTGGCACATTGGCTCAAGTTTGGACAGCCCTAATCTATGTATTTTCTCTAGAAGACATGATGTATGTGACAAAGTCTTTGAAAATACCCTCACAGCATTGGGAATCCTGCAAAGCTTGGTGGTCCTAATGCCTTCTAAATTTTCAATTAAAGTTCATTTTTATATAATAGAACTGTCCTGAACTTTCATTCGTTATGTGTTTGTTACATTTTGATATTGTAATGACCATCAGATTTTTGTTCTTATAGTATTTAGGTAGTCAGGTGACTTCTCCTTTTTTATGCAACTAAACCATAAATGTAAACTTTAGCCAACTACCCACCATCATAATTTCGAACTGCAAATATTAATGGTGGTCTTACCATGTTGTGGGTAGTTGTTAGCCACAGCAGTTCTGAACTAGTGCCTGGAAAAGTGCTACACATGGGTTCAAATCTATGTTAATGTATGTTGCAGGCTTAAAATAAGAAGCATGGAATGCGTTTTCTAGACTTTTAATGTCCACATTTAATCTTAATCTGTTTGGTTCTAAAATACTTTTAAAACCTCACGAGGACCCCTGCAGAAATTAATGTTGTCATAAAGGAGTTTTTAGAGCTGTTTTAACATTATGCTCGGTGTAAGGACCTCCATGAGACACTTTGTGTGCTGCTCTAAAACGACTTCCCAGTTCGCTTGCCTGAGCTGATGTGTTGAGTTACTGTCCATCCTTCTGTCAGTTTATGCATGCATCCCACCCGCTGTCCTTTAATCCAGAATTATTCCGCTGCAGAGTCGACTTTCAGTGCCATGTGTAACATGCAAGCTCAAACCTTCAGATGCTCCAGAAGACCTTGATTAGTTGGGCAGGGATATGTTAGATCAAGGCTAGGTGTAACCTCAGCAGGAAAGCAAATCTCCTGGAGGATATGCAGGGATAATCGCCCATGCATAAGAAACAGTGCCAACAGCAATAAATTGCAATGGGGTCCCTTCACTCCTTCTCGGCTTCTGATTTCATTTCTTCCTGTCTCTCTCTCTCTCTCTCTCTCTCACACTCTCTTACATACACACACAAACACTCTCACACACACTTTCTCCATCTCTTTACTCTAAATTGAATATTTTCAATTGTTTATTTCCAGTGGCTAACAATTTCCAGCAATAAAATAACCTCCTCACTCATCTATTAGCCTTAATCAGAGGTAGTCGAGACCACTGTGAGCAGTGAGCACTGTAGACTCCTCAGAACATATCTCTTATATCACAGCTTTCCATCAGTGGATTCTGATTACACAGGCAGCTTCCTCAGCAGGTGGCAAAGCCCTGCGTTTTCCCAGGAATAGCATCCTCTGCTGTGTAGACCTTGCCTCCAACCAAGTAATCTCTCCCGAGGACACTGCAGAGACACGGCTTGGTAATTGCTTTCTGCTCCGGCTTGTTCGCCGCGCTTGTAAAATAGGCACTGCGGCTGGGTCTAAAGTGCAGGCCTGTAAAACAAGAGGCCAGACAACTTTCTCCAAACACAGAACCTCATTCCTTCTCCCTCATGGCCTGGCTGGAGCCAGAAGGACTCGAGTCTGTCTTGGCAGAGCTGACAATCAATATTTAATCTTCATGCATTTTATTTTCTTTAGTGAACAGATTTCCTTTAGATATATGATTTTGCGAGACTTACTGCATCTAACTGCATACCCTTTTATTGATATACCAGAAGCACACATATACAGAGTCTCTGCATCTGTTAGCAGGCCGTGAAATCTTTTCATTAAGACAGAAAATAACATAACATTTTTCACCAAAGTCATTATAATAATCCCTCTCATCTTCCAGTCTTTCCTCAAAAAATGCAGTGACCTCAATCGTTAAAAGAACTTTTAACCTTTAAATCTTCTGCTATTTGTGCAGCTACTTATGCAACACAACACGAGAATTTTATCAAGCATAATGATTCATTATAACCATGACTGTTAATTAGTCGAAGGCATGAGCCAAATGCTTTTTACGTGTTTTCCATATATGCAGCTTCTCCTACCATAAATGATCAGACAACAGATCAGAACCCTTTTTAATAGTCAGTCAGATTGTGTGGTCTTGAGTGACTGCTGTGTAAAATTTTCAGAGAATGTACTAGGAGAGGTTTTACACCCTTAGTTTTATGTTTTAGACAGTGCTTTGTGCTGCTCAGACTTTCAACTGGCACCGTACTCTGTGTTTGTGTTGTCTGTTTACTGACTAATTTGAGTGCTGTTGTTTGCTGATCCCGAATAAGAGCGCAGTTCTAATAGCTGTAGAGTTTGCTGAAGCCCAAAGACCAGAGTATAGCATGCGATTCTGATCCTTAAGGGTCACATGGGAACACACACACACACACACACACACTCCATAAGTGGGCAGCTATTTGAGATAAGCAAAGACACTGCAGCTCTTCAGCCCTGAAGGAAACATCTCACTCCCATCCCACTTTCCCTCTCTCTCACACCCCCTCTTTCTTCTACTGGTACCTCTCTCTCTCTCTCTCTCTCTCTCTCT
>JBBPDB010000028.1:8834906-8886219 GCA_037974465.1 Brachypetersius altus | reverse complement strand
TCTTTCTCTTTTTCTCTCTCTCTCTCTCTCTCTCTCTCTCTCTCTCTCTCTCTCTCTCTCTCTCTCTCTCTCTCTCTGGGATGGGTTGGGGTGGTGTTTTTCTGCTTCATGTTTGTAAGGTGTTTTCTGTTGTTGATTCAGCTGAGTGTAAAAGGTGATAACGCAGAAATGGAGCCCATAGACAGCTGGCTCATTACCCAAGGAATGGTGAGGACTTGGCACAGTAGCACTGTTTCCTTAGTGTCCTCCTGCATCTGTCCACTCCGTCACCCCCTCAACCCATGCCAGTCCTTCCTCACCACTTCTAAACCAGCCCACTCCGCACAGTAAAAGGGATAGGCCTTCTTATATCCCCTCTTAAGTCTAATGTAATTGCATTGAACTAATATTCTACTTCTAAGTCCAAAATTTGACCGTCATTTTACTGTATGTAATTTGACAGACAAGCACAACGTGCATTATACTTTATTCAGATCTCTTCGATATGAATATCCTCCTCCTTTTTTTTTTTTTTACCTTTCCTCTGGAAGTTGTTAGAGAAGTGTAGGCAATTAAATTGCTCTCTGTTTGAAATCCCTATTGGCAGGTGCCTTTCTCTTCTACATCTCAAAGCCTGAACTCTTCAGAAACTTCAAGGTCTGCTGCTTCCTTTTAGGACCTTTCCTTTCGCTCTGTCCCTTTTACTGTGGGTCACTCCATCCTCCTCCGTCTTCACTGCATTCACTCACTGGTAGAATGAAAAGGCCTGCTTGTACCGTTGAATAGGTGTGGATTTTCAACACATACAAGCAAGCCCTGGCCTCTATCACAAAGGTTAACACTAGTGGCCAGCCCTTGTTCGTGGAAGGTTCTGGAACCTGCAGTTCCGGACCCCCAGACCCTCTCAGAGAGGGTAATGTGTGAGTGAAACTGACACAATTTAGAAAGAACACACTCAGTCATGCTCAGTATCTATTAGACTTTGATGTGTTTGTGTAGCACAATTGCGCCTCAGCATGTAACTTTGCTTTGCATAGTACAAATTTGCAATCTGTATATTCCAGTCTATATATTAACATAATTTTAGTTATATATCAAATAAATGTTCATATTCAGAGCACAGCCTACTCCTGTATCTTCAGATTTAAGGCTTAGGATTTAAATAACTGGTCGTTCTGCATTTGTATAGTGATCCAGAAGGTGTGCAGTGAGATTTTTCCCACTTGTTTTCAATCGTCACCATTAATGAATAACACTGTGTACATTAAAGTTGTATAAACATAACTAGCATGCAGTTTAGCCTGTTCTAAAACTATCCAATTAACATGTTTATTGTTTTACCAAATTCATAAATACACTATGGGCTGGTTTCCTGGCCTGTCATATCTATAGTCATAGTCTATATTGTCCTTTGGTGGAAATATCACCATTCAGAATCCTGTGTAGTCCAGGATTTGGCTTATTTTTGTCCAGGAAACCAGCCCAATATGCTTTGAAGTGTTTAGATCTGTACATTTAACAATTTTGGTTAACTTGGGAGTTTGTCCTCCTTTCACAGTAACAGCTTCTAATCTTATAGATTTACACTAGATGATGAGCATTGATGGGAAGATGTGTTCAATGTTAACTAGTCTATTTCATAAAGTCTATTTCTATTTAATAAAAATAAATGATAAACGTTTATTGGTTTGGTAATTACTAAAAATTCTTCATTATATCGTCAAGTTTTCCAGTCTGAACATTCTCAGAGAGCCATTCAAACTCAAATTAGTTTTGTGAGCATAACTCAAAAACTGGACACAAACAATAGCAGCTCAATAGTGAAAGTCCTATTATGCCACAAGAGCGTTAATGAGGTCAGGTACTGATGATGGGTGATTAGTCCTGGATCACCAACAACACCGTTTTTTAATGGTTGAGGCATTGGATGGTGCTTCGTCACTCCAGAGAACGCAATTTACCTGATCCGCAGCCAGGTGCTTTCGTATCCTCTAAACTTGGCATTGGACATAGTGACCTTGGGACAGTATTTCCTACTCCAACACACGTGCTAAAAATTGGCAATTAACTGATGCATTGAATCAGGTATGTTTGACCCCAGACAGCTGGATTCCAACAGTTTATTGATATTCCTGATCAAAGTTCCCCAAACCCTCCTCCATTCTGACATCGATTTTCCGTGGAGATAATACGACTGAATGCCTGTTTCAGCCATGAGTGCATCATAAAGCAGCTCAATTGTTTGATTAGAAGATGAAAATTGATACTTTTGGAAATTCTGTATTTGTTAGCCAGTCAACTTAATGGTCAAATATATTTGCACAAGATTGTCTGGCGAAGAAAGTCATTGTGATTTAGCACACAGTCTTAAAGGGATATACAATAATCCCCCGCTTTTCATGGGAATTAAGTTCCAAGAGCAGCCACGTATCGTGAAAAAAAATGCGTAGTGTTTTGGTAAAAAAAAAAAAAAATAGTGTAAACTAAACTTAAATATGTGCCCAAATATGCTCCCAGAACACTTTAATTTCATTTAAAACTCAGTTAAATGCATTACCCTTAAAGAAAATGTAAAGGTAAATAAATAATCAGAATCAGAAAACGTTATTGCTTAAAAAAAACCTTAGCATTAGACTCGTACACAAAAAATTACTCTCTCTACCCGCATGTTTAGACAGGGCACAGCTTAGTAATACTAAATAAACTGAGATAATTGTTGAAAATTGGGGGGTGTTTTATCCTAAATGTTTTCAGCTAAGATGTTGATTTCGGTTGTCCATTAAAATGTACAAATCTCAAGCTTCCACATGGCTGAAGCAATATATTGTGTGACATATGAATGCAGTTTGCATAATTCCAGCCTGGGTCCTCATTTAGCACTAGGTTAATAGTTGACTATAGCTGTTCATTTTAGCTACAATAACCCTGTAGCTCAAGTTCAAAACTAAAGACGCAGCTGAGTCATCATTTGAGGTAACGAGAAAATTTAACTGTGAGTGGAACTGAATACGTGGAATGATTCAGGACCTAGCAGAACTGAAACAAACATTGCGCTGGAACCAGTAGCTGTTTTACAACTTAGCTGATTAGCAGAAGTTTGTGGGTATGATGAATATATAACAGGTGTGTTCTAATACTGTTGTCCATACCGTGTACATCTTATTGCTTATACATAATAATAGTAGTGCTGCAATTAAAGATAATCAGGATCGCCAGTCAGCATTGTAAAATTGTATTAAACTGTTTGATGGACTCATAGTGTTGTCCTCAGGGAAATGTAAGGTGGGGTTCAGATGCAGAGGGCAGTCTCCACCGACCTTTGTTCCCTTGAGCCCCGCATTCTGAAAATCTGTCCTATTTTTCCAGCAAGGCTTCATGAGTCTTCCTCCCAGACAACTCTTCATCATCTTTCACTCTCACTCTCACTCTCATTGCATGCAGTAGAGCAGCATTCACGCTTGGTGTGCTGCGTGCGTGCGTGTGCGTGCACAAATCTTAGCTTCATTTGACTTTAATTGCATGTTTTTTGTTGTTGTTATTTTCCTCGCAGACCTCCTTGTGATTTCTATTGTTTGTTGTTTTTCTGTTTATTTTTGGGGCGGGGTTTATTTTGTGGCTTTGCGGGGGCCTTTGGTTTGTCCATGGCTTTGCTCCATAGATTCCTGTATCGCAGTCCTCTGTCATGGATGACATTGAGGAGTGGCTCTGTACTGATGTGGTGAGAATTCTTTACCTTGATTTCATTCTCTCTTTGTTTTGCCATCTTTTTGTGGTGTCATACCATGTTCATCTTTGTATATCCTGTTTAAACAGTATAGAGTTCTTATTGCCTTACAAGTAATTAGCAGCCATTTGTTTTCTACCAATCATATTAACACATTCAACTGTCTTCCACTCATCCATACTCATACCATGAAACTAACTTTTTAATTGGGGCAACATTAAGTTAAGGCAATGGGGAATTACATAGTGTTGTCTCACAAAGGTTGTTTGTCGTTTGGTTTGTTGTTTGTGTCGACATGTTACATACAAGTGCCTCTAAAGCTTAGAGAATGGTGGTTGGTGAATGTTTCAATGAAGTGGTGCAAATTGTTCTGTCAATCAAGTGAAATGTCATCATACCTGTTTGGATTACATCGTTTTTGTATTGGCAAGCACAAGATGTAAAGTATGTAAAGTTGTATCGCACTCGAAAGTGGTGTGCCCATTGTCCTAAGTGGAAGAATGAAAATGAAACTTTTGCATGATTGTTATAAAACTATTTGTCTTGCGAAGGTGAACTAAAAGGTGGGTATTGAAGACTTGTTTGTGTAGTCTAGCGATCAGCCGTCATGGTGGGTGACAATGAATAAATAAATAAGGCAAGTGTGACACTGAAGTAATTGTTCTGCTTCTTCTGTCTCCTACTAAACAGAAAGGAGATAAGCCTGAGGAGGGGGTCACTAGTGAAGGTAAGAAGTGGGATGTTAAAACTGATGCTGCATTCGACTGAAACTCCAAATTGTTTGATTTCTAATTGGGAAAAACAAAGAAAAGGCCCGATTTAATAGGGAATTTATACTCATTTATATCCTTAAATCATCCTTAAGTTTGTTAAATCGCAGCATATCTTGTTTCTAAGAAAACGAAGTTGTGCCTTTATTTTAATATTTTCCAAAATGATTTTCATTTTACAAAAAAAAAAAGGAATTGAGGCAAAGGGGCGCTGTTTTGAAGAATTTACTGAAGTTCTTGACTTGTTTTTATGGTCACTGCATTATTCCATTGCTGCATGGTGTGTCCATACTTTTAATAGGTAACATATATAGTGTTTTTTCTGTATTGAAATTGAACCCTAGCTTTATTAAAACCCACTCCACTGTTGAATCGTAAATGCCTTTCTGGTTTCCCTGTTCTCTAGAGTTCGACAAATTCCTAGAAGAGCGGGCCAAGGCTGCCGACACTGCTTTACCGTCGCCCCCTAGAGGAGAGCCAGGTCCCCCCGCGAGTGCGCCTAGCAGTAGCCGCAAGAAGGCAGAGAGGACTGAGGACACCCTGTTTGCCTTGTAAAGTGCAGATGTGGGAGAGAAGCTCCGCCTATTGGAGGTTCACCCTTCTGCTCTGGCTCTGCTATGGCGATTACCACCCTCACACCTTGCCAGTGACCAAATGCCTGCCGCCCCTGTGCTGCTCTTCGCATCTCTATCACTCTCTTGATGCGTCAAAGATTTTCCCATTCTTCTCTACCACCTCAGTCCCCTTGGCTGGAGCATTGCTACTTCTACACTGTGTGATTTATGTCTCCTCTTTAAGGCTCCCCGTGGCTCTGCCTGTGCCTTTAGGAGCAGAAGGAAGCAGTAAAGTGAAATCTTGTAGATATTACAACTTAAACCAGTGAGGTTCTCTGCAGAAAGGCCGGTTTGGAATTTAAGTTTGGTTAATGTGATGTGTTACGTCAAGTCTATTTAATGTGTTGCATTTTATTAACAGAACATGTAATATACCAAGTCTGTCTTGCTTGCGTGAAAAGCGTTGTATCTTGCACTTCCCTTGTTTACAAACTAATTTGAATTATGCCATTCCATAAAATGAGTATTAGTCCTTTTGCCAGTCCTATAGTTGTCTATAAATAGGCTTTTGCTTTCTTTCCTAATTTTAGTGTTGTATTTAAATCATTCAAAATCATTCAGATATTGGAAAACGCCAGCTGCCCTGAAAATAGACCAGTAGTCTCATTACATCAACATACAAAGGAGAAAGAAAAAACGATATATTCTTACCTTTACGTTTAAAAGATACAAATTATTGTTACTGCAGCAACAATATATAATCTGACTTTGCTCTCCTGGTTGTGTATAGGGATCAGTCGCTGTCCACTTGAAAAGAAAGAAGAAAAATATTACAAATATAAAACAAAGTGCTTCTTTCCAGTATTGGTTCAGTAAAGAAGCTCAATTGCATTCTCATCATGAAAAAAAAACTGACCAAAGACAAGTTAAGCTAAAATGTTCTTTCTGAAAAAGACTTATTCACTCTTGTTCCAGAGCTGTGAATATTTCCAAATGACTGAAAATTCTGTCCACTTCTTACTGACCGAACAAATTTATTGACAAAACACATTTCAGAGTGTTAATTTACCCTAAAACTGTTTAAGTATTTTTGGGAAATAGAACTGTTTTGCTGATCATATATTTTTGTCCATAAGTTGTTGGTTGTCTGTGTGCTTTTTTGCACTAGCCTTGTTTCAGACTCCTCTCCGGCCATGTTGCGTAGCAAACAAAAGCACACAGGAAAGTCTGGGCAAGAATTTTAAAGACCTTCCACCCATCCAGGTCAGAACTGGATCCAAAGTAAAGACCTACAAATGCAAACTTAAGAGAGTGGATGGAATTTATTTAGTGATGGCAATTGATGGTATTACATAACAGTAGCATAATTTGTAAACTATGTATTCATATGTATACATAAATATATGTATATACATCACAAAAGTGTTTATTTTAAGTAACGTTTGTCATAGATTTTGGGTAAATTGTTCAGAAAGTCTGCTATTTTTTTTTGTCTTAGTCCTGGATTGTGACAACATGCAAGAAAACATTGGTGCACAGAAATGGCCGAAATATTGACATTTTTTTAACGAACAAGCTACCAGCTTGGAGATATGAGGTTTTGTTCCAACAGTGACTGTGTAGCGTTCATACACTTTCAGATAAAAGGGACTAAGCTGTCACTGGGATAGTGCTCAGAAAGGTTTGCCTATAAAAACCTTTTGTTAGAAAAGATAACGGCGACATATTCCGTTACGGTGATGCATTTTTATGTTGCACTGATTCTACTCACGCCATCTTGTCTCCAGGACGTGTTAGCTGATTAAAAAATTCAAAGTGAATGTAGTGTACCGTTAACACTTTTTTTAAGGTACACAATTGGACCGTAACAACACTGTTGAAACAAATGAACCCTCAAGGGTACATTTACATTCCCTTTGGTGAATAAAATTGTACCTGTGCAGTACTATTTTTCTAGCTGTGTGCTGTTGGATGATGGTAGATGGATATGTTTATATGAATAGATGAAGTGGTCTTGTTTGGTTTGGAGTCCACCTAGTGTAGTTGTAGTTGGAAGCTGAGTTGTGTTTGAGATACGGTTGATAACAAAGCCTAAGTCTTGATGAAATTCAGTTTTTTCTCAATTCTCTGCAGCTCCGAAGGTGTACATTTCAACATTGTGCTTCATTCTCCTTTTAAAGTCCTGAAAAAGATGTTAATAGTGCAGATTTATTCATACAGGATACTATTTACTCAAGCAACAAAGGATCATAAGTCTAAGGGCAAAACAGAAGGAAGAACAAAAGCTCTGCTGACTCTGTTACCAAGACTGTAGGAAATGTTGAGCATCCTCAGAAAAGTATTGATCCTCAAAACATCCAGGCTGGTCTTTAGTGAATTGACCGTTTTGATTGTAATGTTTTTTTAGACAGTTATGCTTGAAGGTCTGTCAACCCTTTAGAATTGTCTATATTTCTGCATAAATATGACCAAAAAAAATAAAAAATAAAAATTTTACAGATTTCTTATAAGATCTCTAACTTAAAAAAAGTGACAAAAATGTTATACTTGGCAATTTTTTATTGAAGAAAATGGTCTAGTATTACACATGTCAGTGGCAAAAATATGTGAATATTTTGCTTTCAGTATTTGCTGTGACCTACTTGTGCATCAACAACTGCAACTACACGTTTCCGGTAACTTGATCAGTCTTGTTCAGTCTGGAGGAATTTTAGCCCATTCCTCTGTACAGAAAGAAGAGGGTGTTGTTGGGCTTCTTTAAGTCATTCCTGAACATTTACACTGGTTTAATATCAGGATCTTGACATAGCCATTTCAAAAATGTACTTTAGTCATCTTTAAACATTTTTGATAGAACAAGACTTTCTCTTGAGCTTCAGCTCAGACAGATGGACAGATTTTCGGACATTTTCTTTTAGAATCCATTTGAATAATTCAAAATGTACTATTCCATCTTTGATGGTAAGCTATCCTGGCTTGGGTGCGGCAAAACAGACCCAAACCATGATACTACCACCACCATGTTTCATAGATGGAATAAGGTTCTTTTGCTGGAATGCAGTGTTTTCTAGAACACTTCTCATTTAAACCAAATGGCTCTACTTTGCTCTTATCTGTCCACAAAACATTTCCAGTAGCCGTCTGGCTTGGCCATGCATACCATTGCTGTTCAGTGTTCTCCTAACATTAGCCAATCCAGGAGGCCTTTGAGCTGAGTAGAGGTTACTCTGGGTTCCTTTTGAGAGTTCACAGACTATTACACTCGATCCTCTTTTTTGTTAATCGACTGCTAGGGAGAGTAACGGTGGTATCAAATGTCCTGAATTTGTACACAATCCGTCTGACTGGATTAGATCAAACTCTAAAGTAGGTTTTGTAACCAGCCTGATGAGCATCAACAACTCTTTTTCTGAAATTCAAAGAAATATATTTTATGCCATTGTAGAGTTCTATAAATGTGTTGTGAAGACCAAACTAAGTTCTTTATTTAAAATATAGGCACTCACTCACACCTTGAGATATCTCATAGATTGAATACATTTGGTTTTAATTTCACATCAACATGAACTGCTAAGCCTTGAGGTTCACATACTTTTGCCACTCCCAGATATGCAATATTAAGGTACCAAGTAACATTTTTTTTATCTCTTTCCTAAAATTAGGTTCTCTGTATCTACTTTTAGGACGTGTGAGATGTTTTAGATGTTGTTTTATGTAGAAATATAAAAAAAATAAAGGTTCACAAACTAAAGTAAGCTAGAGACCAGCATTTATTCATCTTTCACCATAGTAATCATAGATTACTGTCTACAAAAAGGATGCTTAAACATACTAGGCAAAATCAGAGCGGCAATGAAAATAGAACATTGTATTTACTGTAGATGCTTTTCATGAATATAAACCAATATACAAGGAAGCAGGATTACTATAATATTATACATTTCAAAAGACCTTTTGAGCGAAATTGTTTTCTGGTAAAGATCATTCAGTAAATTTGAATCTTACTCCCATTATACCTGTTACTTGTTATGAGAAAACACATTGCTTTTTTTTGTTTGTTTATAGTCTTCTATAATTTACAGGCCACTAAATCAAGAGCTGTCAGTAACCTGTAAACCTGTAAGCTTTGCTTTAAACCGAGGTGGCAATCGTTATTTGTAATAACTGCTTTAATGAATGTTACCATGTGACATTAAAAGTCTTAACTATTTTGATTATTTATCTCAAAGATTAATGTCAGTGTATTTTAGGATAATGAAATGTAATTAAAAAAATCCTATTGTGAGAATTGCTGTTTACCTGTCTTGTTTTATTAACATCATTATTACAACTTACACCCAGGAAACCTTGTCTCATTTTTCTCCAGCTCCAAATACTGGAGCAAAAATAAAGTTCTGATTTTTTTGATCAGTCAGAAAGAAAATGAGGTGTATATGTGTGCCAGTGTTGTTTTACACGTCGATAATGAACATACCATACCAGTAGCTATTCAGGCTATAGTTATAGAGTTTGTGTCTTGAACATGGCCTACAGCTAATAACCTGAAGTACTCAATAAAGCCACACCTGCGTGTGATTATGGGGATTTTGGTATATCCATGTACAATTCATTAGAACAAGGGCATAAGAGTGCGTATTCATATGTCATTTTTCTTCACAGTCTTACTGACAGCCAAGCCATATTTCAGAAGCGTTGCTGTTTTTCCAAAGAACTGTATGTGTTACTCTAGGTCATTGACCCACTTCACCTGTATTTTGTTGTGGTACCAACAATTGGACATCCTATAGAGTAACAAAATGATCTAGTTGTGTATCTCAATATATAAATTATTTTACATTAGTTAGACAATAATAAAAACAAACATTTTAATTAATCAAAAACTTTCCATTTTAATTATATTGATCAAACATAAGATAAAAATGCCTAACGGTTATTATGACTTTTCAATACATATGTAGTGTAATCAACTATGTTGATATTTATATCTGATAACGTTTTAATCCTCTTGTGAGGCTGCTCTGCCTTTATTATTCCGGGAGAAATTACATGATGTAATCAGGGGAGCTACATTTGTGACGTCAGATCACCCCACTCGGTCTCTGCGCTCCTATTGGTCAGTTTCTCTGGTTCTACGGGCGGAGCCGGCCCTACAGATCAGACAAACCTGAGAGTGCAAGTCCTGCCCCTGGCGAGCGCTGATTGGCTGACAGAGACATGCCCACCGGTGACATCACGGTGCTTGTTGCTGTGTGAGAAACAAGCAGGTACTTTTTGTAAACAACTATATCAGCTCAAATTATTATTGATATTATTATTGTTGTTGTTACTATTATTTTATTATTGTTTCACAATTCATTTGATAATTAATCTCTCACACTTATATTTACATGTTTCCAGAATACTGTGTCCCTTTGATTTTATAAACTATTATGAATACTTTTTATATTAATAACCTGTTAGCTGTGCTTTCTTTAAAAGTTTTAGGGAGTATCTCACATTTGATTTCGACGTGTTATGTGGAGAAATGTATAAGCTGCAGACAAACAAAAGATGAAAGAGAATGCAGCTTTGGCTCAAAGATACTATAATCACAAAAGTATAGGTACACCTAGGGTTTGTGCTAGACCGCTTACTTCCGGTGAAGGACAATCTTACTGCTTCAGCATACTAAAATATTCTGGACAACACCATGCTTCCAACTTTGTGGACACAGTTTGGGGAAGACCCTTTTCTATTGCACAGTACACCACAGTGCACAAAGAAAGGTCCATAAAGACATGGTTGGATGAGTTCGGTGTGGAAGAAATTGGCCTGACCCGCACAGAGCCCCTGATCTTAAGCCAGGCCTTGTCATCCATCATCAGTACCTGAAACTCTACAGAATAAATGGGCACACACATTGTCTACAGAAAGGTTTCGTGGAAAGTATTTTAAGAAGAGTGGTAGCTGTTATAGCTGCAAAATGAGGCCAACTCCATATTAAATTCTATTTGAATGCAATGTATTGCGTGGTTTAATGGGCAAGCGTCACAATACTTTCGTCCATGAAGTGTGTATCCAGCTAACTTTTGAATTATACCTATGGTCAGGACTATGGGCCACCTTCTAAATAAAATGCGTGGAGAAATCTCTTTCCTGTGACACAAAGGGGAACGATAGCAAAGAACTTTAGGTGTAATGGGCAGGCGTCCCAATACTTTTGTTCACTTAAATCGTTTCCACCGTCTTTGCGGAACACTCACTGGCAGTATGCAGAGGCGAAACGGCGAGCTCTGATTGGCTGGAAGGAGTGTCGATCACAGCTGCCCGGCCCCCCCGATAGCGTGGTACTGGCACAGCCGAAGTGTTTAGACAAGTTTGTCCTAAGCTACAGGAGGGTAATGGCAGCTAGCAGGTAGTTCACAACAAAAGTTGGATTTCTTTTGCAAGTCAACAAATGTCCCCTCACATTGACTCGACTCTGAACTGCGAGAAGTTGGGACTTCACATGGAATAGCGGTTTTTTTTTCGTCCTCTGTCGGATCCACTATTCTAGTCAGCTAACAAGCAAGCTCTGAAGCTAAATTTGTTTTGTGGGAGGAAAAATGAATAACTTGTCGTTTGACGACCCTTCACTGGATAACTTGGACCCGAGTTTATCCTTGAATGATCCCAGTGACATCGACACGGCTCTTCTGAGCGACATTGATGGTAAGAGGAAACTCTTAACCTTGTAGGTTACTTTGCCAGTGCTTTATTTGTGTTATGTTTTCTTTAGATGATGCTTCTGAGTGGACACTGTGGTGACCACAAAATGCAAACCTAAAATACTGTTTAAGCGAGATGTTCATGCACTAGCACACTCTGCACGACCTAAAAAGACCCGGAGAGGTGAAGAAGAGTGTGTAGGCAGGGTGGAGTGGGTGCAGAATAGTGGCAGGGGTGATCTGTGTGGTGGAATGGGTGCAGAAGAGTGGCAGGAGTGTTCTTTGTAAGGTAAAGTGTACACAGCGGTTGTGTGGCTGTGTTGGATGGCACTGTAACACTGGCACTGACTGAAAAGACAGGGAGCAGAGCTGGAGGTGGCAGAGTTGAAAATGTTCAGATTTGCATTGGGTGAGACGAGGATGGGTAGGGTGAGGAATGGGTTTGTCAGAGGGAGAGCTGAAGTTGGACCTCATGGGGAAAAAGTCAGAGATGAGAGAGCTTGGTTTGGAAATGTGCTGATGAGAGACTCTGGATGTCTTAGGGAAAGGATGTTGAAGATGGAACTTCAAAGGAAGAGTAAGGTCTAGTAGGTGCTATATGGATGTGGTGAGGGAGGACATGCAGGCAAGAGGTGTGAAACTGCTCTTGTCATGTGTAGAACTTGTTTTTAACACAGAAGCACTAGTGGTGTGTGTGTGGGGGGAGAGAGTGAGATGACGCTAAGTCTAAAGTAACCGAGCACCCAGCCACTCACATGATCAATATTGTCAGAAGAAGCTTAAAACAAATTCTGATGCACTTTTAATAGTAAAATGAAAGTAAATTGAGCCTCCCCGTCTCCATTGTCTGGTGTGAGATGCGGCCGTAGTGCCCCGCCCCCTCGAACTCGGACAACACAGGCGTCATCAGAGGTTACTATCGTTCATTCCTCTGCAGCCAGAGAGATCTCGAACCCAATGCCCTCCTAACGATATAAAACATGCATTTTCAGCTTCTGAGTCATGTTTGGTTTAAATATGATATAAAAATGATACTACCGTATTATATATTGTAATATTACACAATCATTCATTTTCAGCTTCTGTGATCTGTCTTTCTCTGATCAGCATAATTAGAGAAAAAGGGGATGATTTAGGTAAAAATGTCATGCTACATATATGTAATGCTGATTTTACCATTTACCACACACATAACATGTAATAATATTGCATTACAATATTATATAATAATAATTATTATAATGAAAATAACAATTATATAATAATAACAATACCATACATGATATTACCATATAATTCAAAATATATTACAATATAAGGTGTCGTGAACATGTCTACTTTACGCACAATCATACTTGTCACAGATACATTTTGGATTGAAAAATGATTTAAAAAGTGGTCCTGTGTAACTGAAACCCGTTTAACTCCTGAGTAACCGAGAATAACCCTGTGCTGCTGTGTGACCGAGAGTAACCTCCCATCTCGCGCTGCTCCGCGCGCTGCACCCGCATAGCAAGGCGCGCGCGCGGCCTCTGATTGGTCGAGAGAGATCACCTCATACAAAACACTGCTTTACAAATTCTGCGCTGCCCTGTTTGTGCACAAAACACAGGGAACCTGTATCTGGTGGCGGAGCACATGTTAAATAAATGTACACATTTATTTTTTAATCTTAGTTTTCTAAATTAATAGGACAGTGAGAACTATAGCTTTAAATATGAAGTCAGAACCTCATATAAGAAATATGATGGCCCAAATGTTGGCCATCCTACATAACCTGCAGCTTCAATGCTGTTATCTCATTTTAATGTTCACATTAGGTGGAAGAAAGCTTCATTGTAAGGCCTCTGAAATGCCTCAGCAGTGGTGAGCCCTGCATTTAAAGGAATTCATCCTCAGAGTGCTGGGGCTGTGTGGAAGAGACAAGAAAAGCTAATGAGCTCACCCAGACTGCCTTTGTGCCCTTGCTGGAAACTGGTTGGGCTGAATATGAAATCCTCTCCTGTGCTTTTAGCAGTCTGCTCACTGGTGGTGCCCTGCATTGGGCACTACCTGCCAGTAAATCTTGGTTAACATTGCAGTAGCTTTGCGCAAATGTTTGCTTGGAAGCTTTAAGCATAGGCTTCATAGAAAACATCTAACTCTGGGTTGTCAATGAAGGCATGTAGTTGTATAAAATAGACCTTGTTTTACCGGTTCCAGCTTGGATATTCCTTTCAGGATCATATTCTTTTTGGGAGCCACTCTTAGCAAGTATTGAGTTGTCAAGATGTGTGACTTCTATATATGTATAAACATAAGAACTCTCAATGACTTCTTCTGCTCTCGTTTCCCAGACATGCTCCAGCTCATCCACAATCAGGACATGGAGTTCGGCGGCCTGTTTGACCACGCTCCGTTTCCAGCCCCTCCAGCTCCTGTGCAAGACCTTACAGCCCTGCCTCCCTCCAGCTCGACTCCCTCTTCCACCACCACTGCCACCACCTCCTCCATCCTCAGCAGCAGCCCCCACTTGGATGCTCTGCTAGGCCCACCCATTACCCGCAGCTCCTCTACCCCTGACAAGGTCTTCCAACCCCCTACTTTCCAGCAGTCCCCACTGGCCCAGGTGACCCCCACACCTGCGGCTCCACGACAGCAGCCAGCCTCTCTGCAGACCAGCCAACCCAAAGCTCAGCCCACTCCACCTGCCCTTCACCCTTCCAGCCAGACTGCCCAGAGTCTCGCTACATCGCCTGTCAAGAGCCCAGTGTTCAACTCCAGTCCGCAGGCCCCCCAGCAGCAGCAGCAGCAGCCTGTCGCTAACTACCCAAACCAGAATGGATACACTGGTAGGGAGTGATCCACTTTTTTAAGTGTATTTCATGGAATTAAAATAAAAAATTCTGATATAAGATGCTCCTGGCAAATAATTGTGAAAATCAAAAGTGTAAATGATTTTCACTCTGAAAGGAGAACAGTGCAGCAAGAAAATTCCTATTCGAACTGCACACAAACCACAAGCTATCTTATCGTGTTTCAAATTAAATTACAGCACATAATAGACACTTAATTTAAGCCGGTGGGGCAATTAAGCAATTGGCATATCGTAATCTTAGTGATTTGACATGGTTTTATGGCTCTGTTCAAACATGTGCTATCTTGGTATAGTTTAAACCCAGTCTTGTGACCCTTCCCCTACTTCTCTTAATAGCAATAAATGTCGCAGCCTGTGCACCATGTGAGACTCGGGTTCTGTAATGGGAATGAACAGGAGTAATAAGCTGTTTGTCCAGTGAATACATACAATCATTTAGTTATGTAGTCCTTGCTGGTCTGTTAACTTCAGCTAAATGTGCAGTTGTATTAATAAATTAACAATGCTCACACTCAGTAATCACTATGGAAGTGTGATTTCTTGTTGTCCTTTATTATTTAATCATAGACTGCATAGCTTGTTCTCCAGTTAGCTGTATTGTTGCTGGGGATACTAGTGGTGGAGTCAAGTGGTGAAATTGACAATAGGAGTGATTGGATATGAGAGATGGTGCACTGTTGTCGTTTAAATAGCATAATTGCACCCTTCGCATTTGACATGTAATTATTAGCTGTCAATCAAATCACATCATCACCATATCTGTACAGACAGGTCTTTAGGTCAGTATCAAAAGACCATATGCTATGGCATTTATGGACTGGACCATTGCTTTCTAAGTTTTTATGTGAGACCTGAGTGACACCAGTAGGTCAAAGGTGATCTTTCATTGAGAAAGTGGTACAGCACGATACGGGAGCAGGTCAAAGTACACAGCACACGTAGCACATCAAATGAGTGATTCATGCTACTTGCTTCATATGAGTATTCTCATTTTTCTCAGTGACATCATTTAGGTTATGAAAATGGTGTATGTTCTAAGTAAGACATGAAACAGGACAAGGGGAAATTACTGTGAAATTTTCTCATACATTCAAGGCCTGTGATTGTCTAAGTGTTGCATCATTATTGTGGGCTACTTTCCTGAAATAGCTAGTCTGTGCCACTGACTGGAGCAGGCCAATTGAGATCGCTTAGGAAGTTGCCCAAGCAGATGCAACCCACTGGGGCAACTGTCTGTAATACATTTTTATAACCCTTTTCACAGTGGGAATAGCAGTACCACCATATCATCATGGCTACCTGAATGTGTGTTAAATGGGGGCAGAATTGGTATCTTAATGGAATGGGTTAGAATAATAGAATACGGGTAATTCGTTTTTGGAATACTTTTCTTTCAGCACGGGAGGCATTTGGGCCTCTGTTTTTAAATATCTGGTGGGACGTCTTTCTGCTAGATTTGCAGAGTTTGAGAAATAGATCTTGGACTATATTTCCATGTTTGTTGTCCTGGATGTTCTTAGGTTTATATTTAAAGCACAGAGACTGAGATAGTGAAGGCGAAAATGCCTGCTGTGTTGATTTTGAGGTATTTTTGCCTTCTTACAAGGTCCACCTATTTATACATCCCTCTAGTCCTGAGCTCTAAAGAGCTGTTGGTATCAGTAGCTGAGGAGAATTTTGATCTTCTCTTGGTCCTAACATCCCCAGTGTCCCCATCTGACAAATGCCATTGGTTTTGGTGGTCGCCTTCAGTAACGACTGTTTTGTGACACTTCTTTAAAATGATGTACAGTGTGGAATTTTTACAGGTTTTGTGTTGTGGTAATTGGGTATTTATTTCGTCTTGCTGAAGAATGTGTCTCTAAAGCCTTTTTTGAATACCATAAAGAAAAACAAGTGAAATGAAGGAAAGACACATTAGTGGTCCTTTACATTGTTTGTTCATGATGAATAGTCTAATAGAAATTATGTAAATATATGTAGAAGAAAATGGTCAAGTAAGAACCTTGGGAGGTAATTGGGGTTTGACTATTCACTTGTCCTGGTGTGGAAGCTTCTACATAACATTGTAAATTGTGATTATTTTTGCAGCAGTCGCTCAGCAAGGCTCCCCACAGCCTTTGGCCAGTGTCCCCAGCTCTCCACAGAATATTCAGCCAATAACTATCCAAGCTCAGGTTCAGAGCCTTTCCACATCACCCATCCTCACCACCTCCACCAGCCCCCCAACACAGACCATCTCTCCTCATGTTCAGCAAGTTCCTGTAAGTGTGTGTGTATATAATAATGCTATTGTAATGTGTACTATTTCATAATTTCTGAAATTGATGAAGTGAAGAATTGTAATTAACATACATAGGGTCACTGGCATGTGTGCATGCATGTTGCAGGTCTTGCTGCAGCCTCAGTTCATCAAGGCTGACTCTCTGGTCCTAACGACTCTGAAGTCTGATGCTTCTATGGTAACCACAGTGGCGTCCCCATGCATCACTTCTCTGGCTACTTCCACTGCCCCTGTACAGGGCACCTCCCTACAGGTAACGAAACTTTAGCCTCTCTTATCGCTATACTATTCTTTTTGCTTTTACAGTACTGGCCAAAAGTTTGGAGACAGCTACTCTCAGAGGAGTTCTCATTATTTCCTTACTTTTTAAAGAGTTACAGAATTATGTCAATAAAAATGTATATTTAGAATACCACCCTTTGCACGGATGCAGCTCTATGTGTTTTTCTTGTGTTTTTCTCTCAAACAGAACATGTTCGATATTCCAATCATTTGTTGGAATTATCTGCTACTAGTTGTTAGGGGGTTGTTTAAAAAGATATCTGTTGTTTAACACATAAGTATCAACTCATTATTTTGTATCAAAAGACATACTTTGGGTCATGTGTTCAGACTGTACCAAGCAACATTCGTCAATAAAGTACAGAAATACATTTGGTGGTATTTGCACAAAAGCACCTAGTGCAATATTCTTATGTATGAACTGTACACCACTATGTTCTATCCCTCAGATTTATTTGACTTTTTTGCAGCAACCTGTCTTTCTCTCAATGCAATAGGCTTGTGTTTTGTTTATCTCATATTTCTCAGGCTCTGATGAGTGGGGGTACCATCCTGACCACAGTTCCAGTTATGGTGGACACAGAGAAACTTCCCATCAACCGTATAGCCATCAGCGGAAAGCCAAGTGGTCAGTTCCACAAGGGAGAGAAGCGCACGGCACACAACGCCATCGAGAAGCGCTACCGCTCCTCCATCAATGACAAGATTGTGGAGCTCAAGGACCTCGTGGCTGGGACAGAAGCTAAGGTCTGACTTCCAGTATCTTCTTTACAGTTTGAAATCAACTCAAACACTTGTTGCAGTGTTGAATTCAGTCGTTGCTGATGTGAAAACAGCTACTTCTATTGAGTGACGTGAGATATTTGGGATTTGACATTGTTTTAGTTGGAGCTTCAAAAAGCTGCAAAGAGCTGAGCAAATATTTAAATGGTGCCATAAAGGGATCGTTGACTTGTCATTGTCACTGTATCATGCCTTCTGAAGTGAGAAGTTCAAAGTGTGAATGAATCTCTCTCTATCTTTTTTTTCTAGCTGAATAAGTCAGCTGTGCTGAGGAAAGCCATTGATTACATCCGCTACCTGCAGCAGTCCAACCAAAAGCTCAAGCAGGAGAACATGGCTCTCAAGATGGCCAATCAGAAGAATAGTAAGAAGCTGCTTAGCATTTCTGTTCTTTAGGATCACGTGCTGGCTGATTCTTTTGTGTACACACAGTTGTAACAGCAAATGAGCAACTTCTGTAACAAGTGATTAATTCATTAATTAGTGCAAACTTGGTTGGTTTAGTGTACTGCTGTGCGGTTTGTAGCTCTAAGCTGCTCCTCTCTTGTGTTCAGAGTCTCTGAAGGACCTGGTGGCCATGGACGTGGATGTGAAGAGCGAGCTGCCCACTCCTCCAGCCTCCGATGCTGGCTCGCCCTTGCCCAGTGGACCATTCTCACAATGTAGCAGTGACTCAGAGCCAGACAGTCCCATGGGAGATGACAGCAAGGTGAGCTTCTGTTGAGCCTCTGTCATGATCTAATGCATTAGAGTGGTAGTTTCCAACCTGCATATTTAATTTATCTATAGTTTATTTAGTCTTAAAATATGGTTTATTCTTTCCCCTCTCTTTCTGTGTCAGCCGGTAACCCATGCTGAGAGGTCTGCTGGGGGGATGCTGGACCGCTCTCGAATGGTTTTGTGTGCCTTCACCCTCCTCTTCCTCTCCTTTAACCCATTATCTTCTCTGATGTACGGGAGCCGCAGTAGTGCAGGAGAGGCCATGGCCCCCAATCACCTCGGAACTGGCAGGACCATGCTAGGAATGGAGAGTGCAGGTACTGTTCCATAAAGTGCACAAGATGGGTTGTGATGCCCAATAATGGTCTCCTGTCCGTACTCTGTGTAGTACATTAACTACTTCAGCGGATTCACTGTAACACAGAGTTTTTCTGAGAACTGAACTGATAATGATATGCGGAAATCCCCAATCTAACGCAGAACCTCCTGTTGTGACTATATATATAGAGCTAAATTATCAATACCGCTGAATTAGAGCCGCCACAATAACCCCCCAACAGTTATCTCAGTTTATTTAGTGTTAATACACTGTGGCCTGTCTAAACATGTGTGTATATGAGTTATTTCAACGTTTCTTTTGTGTACGAGTCTTTGGGTTTACACTATAAAAATAGGCGTTTTAGTCTTTTAGTCTTTTTTTTTCCCCAAAACACAAAAACGCGGATTTTCACTATACACGGGTGTTCTTGGAACGTAACCCCTGCAAAAAGCAGGGGGTTACTGTATTTCATGCTGTGTGGAGGAAGTGTCTTTTGCCTGAGGCTGTTTTTCATGCTGTTTTACATGAAATATTTGTCCTCACTTTGTGCACCTGTGTGTTTTGCAGCTGAGTCATGGGGCTGGATGGACTGGATGCTGCCCACTCTGTTGGTATGGCTGTTGAACGGTGTATTGGTGGCTGGAGTTCTGATCAAGCTGTTGGTGTATGGAGAACCTGTCACAAGACCCCACTCTGAATCCTCTGTCCTTTTCTGGAGACACCGCAAACAGGCTGACTTGGACTTGGCCAGGGTGAGACACACACTGAGAGAAGCACTTGTTTTGGTCTTTTGAAATGGATGACATAATTCTGCATGTATGTTTCAATGCTTACTGAGTCGCAAGTTGCATATAAAATTCACTTAAAGCAGCGCTCCAGGGTTTTTGCACTTTTCCATCACATGTCATCATGAAAATATAGTTAAAATGGACATTTGGCGGTTGCGTCAGCACCTTGAGTAAACATTACATAATGTGTCACTTGTGTTCTAGCAAAGTGAAACCCTTTAATGACTGTCTCTCTTTCTCTCTGCAGGGAGACTTCGCTCAGGCCTCTCAGAACCTGTGGACCTGTCTGAAGGCTCTTGGCCGGCCCCTGCCCACCTCTCAGCTGGACCTGGCCTGTGCAGTTCTGTGGTCCACCTTGCGTCTCTGGTTGCAGAGGCTGTGGGTGGGCCGTTGGCTGGCCTGTAAAGCCGGAGGCCTCCGTGCTGATCGCCCCCTGCAGGAAGACGCACGCAAGAGCTATCGTGACGCTGCCCTCGTCTACCACCGTCTGCATCAGCTCCACATGACTGGTGAGATATAGTTTCAGCTGGGATGCACACTTGAAAAATTCTAACTATAAAAATATCTACTGGTGTTTGAAAATATTTAATATTAGAAATAAAAAGGAAAACGTATAAACGAGGTGCCCCTCGTTGGTGCCCACAGCTTTACTTGGCGATTGGGTTAAATACAGAGAACTTTGTTTAATAGCTCTAATCTAATCTGTATAATGTGGAATCAGCTGTCTCTGCTGTCAGAGGTTTAAAAATGACAAGATAATAACATGGTTTATTGAATTTTAATACAAACTAAACATGTAATTAAAATACCCGCATATATTTGAATAACAGTGCACATACTTTATGATAAATATGTACTAATGAGTGTCTAAACTGTTACTGTATATGTGTGTGTTCAGGTAAACTTGGTGGGAGTCACCTCTTTGCACTGCACATGGCACTGAGCGCGGTGAACCTGGCTGAGTGTGCAGGCGACTGTCTGTCTGTGGCCACGCTGGCAGAGATCTACGTCTCCGCTGCCCTGCGAGTGAAGACCAGTCTGCCTCGCCTTCTGCATATCACCTCCGTAAGAACCCAGTCCTCCAGCTCTCTCTGTCTGACTTTTGATAAGTTGGAACAAACAAAAAAGAGGCAGTATATGTAAAATAAACTACTATCAAACATGGAGTACAACTGATGTTTTTCACACATTGTGGTAGAAATCAGATTAGTCTGGACATTGAATGTTCTTGACTTGGTCTCTTTTATTCCCTGCAGCGTGGCTTTCTGAGTCGAGCTCGCCAAGCCTGTCTCTCCCCCAGTGGCACTGTTCCTCCTGCTATGCAGTGGCTTTGTCACCCTCTGGGCCATCGCTTTTTTGTGGACGGCGACTGGTCTGTGCGCAGCACCCCCAAAGAGAGCATTTACAGCCAGGCTGGGAACACAGGTTAGCAGGACCTCTTCAGAAGACTTTACACTTCATTTTAACTTAAAAGTCAAAACACCACATGCTCTATATAAAGACACTGTTGACGGATGCGTTTCACAGCTCTGGAGGGACACGCTGGCCAGTGGGCCTGGTTTTCTGTTCCTTCTTCTAAATTCCAGTACCAGTTCATCACATCTTTACAAGATCTTGTAAAACCTCGTGATTCTTATGTCCCTTTCTCCTTTTGGTTGTAGTGGATCCCCTGGCTCAGGTCACGCAGGCCTTCAGGGAACATCTACTGGAGAAAGCTCTGTACTGTGTGGCCCAGCCTCATGGAGACAAAACCCCCAGCATGGGCCAAGGGTGAGTCTTACTGAGCTCCTTTTTGCAATACCTTTCTCACCATTCTATAATGGTGGCACTGCACATAGTAAAGCATAGTAAAGTGTCACATCAAGGGTTCAACAGTATATTTTAATAGAATGAAAACATATAATTGCAATATGCATAAGTCTGACAACCCATTAAAGCACAGACCACATTGTTTTGACATTAACTGTGCAGAAATGCTCTTTGAAGAGGATGTGCATCTATATTTATTATCATAGAAAGCAACAAAACAATTATCCAAACTTTACGTGTTGTTATACATGCTGTTTGTGGAGACCTGTACAGAATTAGTTGCATGTTGATGTGTGTGTTAACTGATGGGTGTGAATATTATTTCACAGAGAATACTCAGATGCTCTGGAGTATCTTCAGCTGCTGAACAGCGCCTCTGACGCCGCAGGAGCCACCACTCAGGCTTTCGCCATCGGCTCCAACATGGCCACCATCACCGGTCAGTCATCCCTCACTGAACCTTACTTTATTGCATCTACTTAGTATATACACTTTCATCAAATGCACTGTCCACATAGGTATGTTCCGTAGATCACAGGATTGAGGGGGTGTCTCATTAGTAGTACCAAGTCACCAAGTCAATTTTGCGATACGTGTACGTAACTGTGAGGGCCCTCAAGCAGGAGAACTACAGTCTATAATTCTGCAAACTACAGTATTCCCCTATATGGTATGTTTAGTGGATACAGTGGACAGTGCAAATGGATCAAAATTGGTGTACCCAATTTAAAGGCCAGTAATTATCAAGATTGTATGAATAACCTGAAATAACACTGACCACGCAGTGGTCATGTAGTCTGGGCTTCATTCACTTGAATTTTATTTGCATAATATTGTAAATTTGTTCTTTTTATTTGTAAACTCTTTCAATATTTGCTCTGCCTGGCTGATAAGGCTGTTGTGATCAGCGTATGATTGCACAGAGACAGATATCGGTCATGTTGACTGAATGCCTGTGTGTGTCTGCATGTCTGTGTGTGTTTGGCTGTGTCTCTGACCTCCAGGCTGTGACCCACACTCAAAATGGTGGTCTTCGGTTGCCGTGGTTATTATTAACTGGCTACAGGGAGATGACGTGGCAGCGGAGAGATTGTACCCAGCGGTGGAACACCTTCCACGCAGCCTTCAGTCAGCTGAGTGAGTCTCTCACACACACACACACACACACACACACACACACACACTTGCCTAAATGCAGCCAGTACCCTCAAGCAATCTATGATTGAATAAGTTCACAGAATATGGACAGATTAGTGGGGAAGACCTTGGTGATGGATTTCACAGGTGTGCCATCAGCGTATTTCTGGAAAGAATCACTAAATAACGAGTTACTGCTCATTCACAAGTACTTCTGCCCCAGTCTACATTAGTTCTCAAATTAAATATTGCCCTTATTAAAGGACTATTTTTTTATGGCATTATTTTAAATAGCACAGTTTTCATGAATATTGCAATATTTTGTATGAAAGGGCAGACATGTTTGTTTGACACTCCCTGTTAAGGATGCAGAAAACACCAGCTTTTGAACACCGGCTTGGCTCCTGTGAAGCTTAAATCAAATTTAATATGATCATTGTTTTGGTGGCTGAATAATTTGATGAGAGGGAATAAAACACAAATGTTATTGTTTTTCTTTTTATTAATTTTATGCATGTTGTATCTGTATAGAAACCTGGCAATAGTTTAATGTTCATTCAACTTTTATTTCATATAATTTGAGGAGCAGCTTGAATGATGATCAGTTTGAATAAAATTCAAAATAAAACCTTTTTTCACTTTTTAGAATTGCATCAGATTCTAATGGTCCTGTTTTCTCAGATGTCCTCAGTTTTGTTGTTTTCCGTCAGGTTGCCTTCATGCAGACAGTTCAACACTGTACAGGTTGTTTGGAGTGTTCACTGTTGGTATGAATCTGTAGATCTGAGTTGACTGTATTGCTGCTTGTGTTGCAGGAGCCCTTTGCCCAAAGCCTGCCTGAACACATTTAAAGCAGTGCGCTCCCTGCTGGCCAAACCAGAGAACAGCCAGCTCAGCCTCAGCTACTGCGAGAAAGCCAGCGTTCTGTTCAGAGACAGCCTCAACCTGGGGCCACACGGCAACAGCAGTACTTTAGATAAGGTACAGTTTCTTGCCCACGGATGTGTGTGCACATCTCACACACACACACATACATTTTGCTTTTACATTTTACATTTTGACAGCATTTGGCAGACACCCCTATCCAGAGCAACTTACAATCATTAGCAACAGGAACAGTCCCCCTGGAGGGTTAAGTGTCTCATTCAAGGACACAATGGTCGAAACCTCAATGCTTTGAACTTTGTGGTCATCAGATTCACAGCCAGATGTTTTGGCCACTAGGCTACTACCACCCCACACACACGTGAGCTATGCTGATTTAAATCTAGCTCTCTAAGTCAACAAGCCTCCAGACAGTGTCAGATGTGTGGATTTGCAGATGCAGGTCCACAGACGTAGTAGCTTGTCCTACCTTGGCCAGGGCTGTGGTGCATTGTAGTTGCATTGCATGTGTACGAACTGTGTGCAATGTTTCTGCAGTGCAACACAGAGCTGCGTCGCTGTGCAGGTGACCGGTCAGTCTCTCTAACGCACAGTCATACACTCCTTTTGCATGTATTTTTTTTCTCTTTTTTGTAAAAAAAATGTGCAGCTTCGTCTCGTTATTGTATTATGTAGTCAAACACGATATAAAATGTGCACTTGCTGTTGCACTGAGCACAACTTTGTGCATTGATTTATTTTAGCAAAGCACAGTAATTGGGCATTAATATCTGTGTTTATGGAGTTCATGTTGGCCATGTTGGCCAGTGAAAGCTTTTCTGTATTTTCTATACTAATCCTTGTTTAATCCCTGCACTGTTTAAAGCTAGGCTAATTTACACCGTCTGCTAATTGAAATCAACAGGCTTGGCTATAAAATTGACTACTTGTCATTGTGTTAATGATTTGCTTTCTCTGTCGTCTGGTACCTTTTTCTCTGTCTCCGTAGCTGGTGCAGTTGTTGCTGTGTGATCTGCTGCTGGTAACGCGCACTAACGTGTGGCGGGAGCAGCAGGTGTGTTCTCCGGCCACGGGTCAGCAGAGTTCAGCCTCGGCGGCCTCTCCGGCAGAGCTGCAGGGCTTCCAGCAGGACCTCAGCTCTCTGCGCAAACTCGCCCACAGCTTCAGACCCGCCATGCGCAGGGTGAGACGGCACACACTTAAATATAAATGCACAAACACACATCTACTGTACATCATACTGTATCATTTTAACAGATTGTGATTGTCATTGCGCACCTGCAAAAATGGCAAAGCAGTAAAACCGGTAATATCATGGCTGTATCAGTTCGCTCAGTAGTTATATGTATGTAGTAAGTTGGTATAGTGTGAGTATGATTTTAGGCACTGGCTATGTGCCTTATAGGAAAAATACTGGAACAGAACTCCAGTATATGGATATGGAATCAAAGACAATACACAACAGTGCAACTCCAGTAGCTTGGCATTTTTAGGGTGTTGTATTCCACTTGCTTACTGTTTGAGCAAGTTACAGCCATGTGTTTCAGTCATGCATCGCAAAGTTTTATTCACTTTAAGCTTTTTGGTTAGCGCTGCTAGCAATAATACTAATTCCCGTTAGCATGTTATATTAACCTGATTGTGGCACAGCAAAGAATTTCATGGCAGCTAATTACAGCTGATGTTTGATACTTTTGGCTGAGTTTGTATATTATCTCAGGGCAAGTGACTCCAGGTCCCAAAAAATAGTTTGAAAACGCCTTTAAGATTTAGTTGGTGCTCTCATGCTGACAAACTGTTGTTTCCCTGGTGCTCAGGGCTGAAGTAGGCCACCTCTGCGGAAATCGGCTGCCACGGCACAAAGCACAGAGAGCTAAGAGCTGTTTTTTACCGCCGTGACACAAGACTTGTATCAGAAATGGAATCCACATCAGCATTCTGTACAGAGACAGAAGCATAGTTTATCTTCCTGGATTTTTGCTTTTTAAGCCTGAAGCACATTCATATTTTATTTTTAATATTCACTGAGGCACTAATTTAAGGTTGAATGATTTTGCTGAAGGAAAATAAGTAGTATTAATTACTATCAGCATTTTTTTATTGTTATTATTTTCAGTGAGTGTGGAAGCTGTATAGAGAATGAATCTGCAGTAAAGCAAGGAGGTTTTCATTTGTTTCTGAGTTTTAACTAGAGCTGTAGGAGAGAGAGAACGAGAGAGAGGGACAAAAAGCGAGCTGCTGCACTGCATGATAGGAAGAGAGGGAAGATGAAAGACTGTGAGAGACGGTAGCAAGGGGGGGAGAGACGTGTCAGCCTCTGAAGGCAGGATTAACCCCTATGGGAGCAGCGTGTTTGTATGCCAGCCTGTTAATCTTTCTCTCTCTCTCTCTCTCTCTCTCTCTCTCTCTCTCTCTCTCTCTCTCTCTCCCTCTCCCTCTCCCTCTCTCCTGCAGTTATTTCTGCATGAAGCCACAGCCAGACTGATGGCAGGTGCCAGCCCAACACGCACACACCAGCTACTGGACCGCAGTCTGCGTCGTCGCACCACTCCTGGAGGCAAGAGCGGTGAGGGCTTTGTGTGTGTGTGTGTGTGTGTGTGTGTGTGTGTGTGTGTGCGTGTGTGTGCGCTTAAATCATCACACGCTTTTAAAAATGAATCGTACTGGAACCACTAGGTATTTTTGTGGTTCCTACAACTTGATATGATGCAACTGTGTGATCCAGTAAGCCCTATTCACACCTAAAACGCTATAATACACACTTCATGCCAGAGCTGTAAAACTTTGGGAAGAAACTGAAGAGGAAGGAAATAGAAGACTCCTTAAGCGTTAGCCGTGTTTGTGGGCACTGAAACTACAAAGTGCTAAATGTACCCGGCATAAACAGACTGCAATACACCAAGATAAACAAAGAAACACTCAAACATTTTTGTCCTGTTGCTTTTTTTGTGTAGATTTGTTTGTACAGTTCTCATAAAACATATACTCTGACTGTTCAGTCTGATATTTCCTCCAAAAATTGACTTTTGGGCAAGAGATCGCTTTAACATGTTTATCCCCATCAAATGTGTGAAGAAATCAACTTTGACCCTAGATTATAATTGGAGATCCATTCAGTCAGTGCCAAACCTTACTGTGTATGTGTGTGTCTGTGTGTGTGTACACAGAAGAGTGTGAGACGCGACCAGGGCAGCGAGAGCAGGCTGAAGCAGTCATGCTGGCCTGCTGGTACCTCCCTCCCTCCTTCCTCTCAGCCCCAGGCCAGAGGGTGGGCATGCTGGCGGACGCGGCCCGCACGCTGGAGAAACTGGGAGACAAGCGCACTCTCCATGACTGCCAACAGATGATCATCAAACTTGGCAGTGGAACCACGGTCACCTCCACCTAAAATCCCACCCTAAAAACACAAACACACAAAGAGCGGCAGACCCGCCCCCATTTGCCCCCACTAACACAATGCCTCGTTCTGTGAATTAGCTTCATTTCTTTCATTTCATTTCAAATCCCCTCCTCCCCTTCCTTGTCCAAAACACCATGTCATGATCGGGGACATCACAAATTAATGCTGGTGTTTTTGATCTCAGACGTGTATTATTTAATTCATTTGCCCTGACAGAATGTGGATGCTCTTATATTTATCACACGTGAGACTTAAAGGACTTCTTCACTGATGGATGCCGACATGACTAACAATCCCACTGAGGCTGAGTGATGCGCACTGTCATTCGATTGTTAGCCTTGGTGGGATTCGCAGGTGAAGTATTCCTTTAATCGGTTGTTTTGGAAGATCCAGCTTTGGCCACTAGATGGTGTTTTGCATGTGGCTGGTTTTACAGGGTGGTTTGTAATGCATTACAAACGCATTGCAATTCAGAAGAATATATAGCACTGTGGTTTCCCACCCATAGAATAAGCCTAGTATCACACTGTAGCAGTGTTTAACAGAATGTGTCGATTATCCGTGTAATGCTGACTGCGACAGGATGAACTGCTGGCATTCACCATCAAGACAGCTTGACCGGCAGCTGCCTTCGTCAATCAATAAAACACGTCTGTTTGCATCGCTGGAGACTCTGGTTCCAGTCGGTTTGCTGTAATATCGCCGGGCGACCCTGGGCCCTGAATATCCAGGCTTAATCTGTACGTGGAAGACCACCCTATTGAGTGAAGTAGGCGTGAGTGGAGAATGGCAAAGATGAGCATGTTTGCCATTTCATCCCATCTGTACAGGCTGTTTCTAATCTGCACTACCCTCACTGGGGGATGACTTACATATGATTTAAAAACATATAAGGCTTTACGAGGTTCTCTTCATATAGTGTTTTCCTTGTATATATTTTTAAAAAAACTATTGTGTATTTATATTTTTTGTCTAAAGATGTGGGTGATCAGTATTTGCTAGGAACAGAACGAGAGAGAGAGTACATAGACATTTGGCAGTTACAGCTGAAAACAGCAGGTATTAAAGGGCGTGATGGTGGTGTTAGCAGAGGTCGTGCTTTGCCGCTGATCTGGGACCACCTTGAAGTTTTCTGTGGGAAAGGGATCAGTGGGAAAAAAAGATTGTTCTCAAAGTACTGTGTCCATTTGTGCTACTTCGAGTGGCCTGGCCTACTTGACCAATTTAAGGCAATATATCTATCATGCAGAATGTTCCTAACAGCAATGCAAGAACACAATGAAGAGCAGGAAAGGAAACAATGCCTATCACAAGCTTGTGTATTCTGACACAGTTCAGTCATTCTTACCTTTATCCAAAGATGATCTTTTGGACCGTGTTGATGTGTCTGAGACCACCTAGACTGGTATCCATGTTTTTCAGCCACTCAGTGTGTAAAGGTGAACTCCAGTTGTTAGATCAGTTTTAATGGCAGACGTACGTCCTGTATGCTAATCAGTCTGTAGTGCTCATAATCAAAATCTCAAAGACAAAATGTGTTTCGACAACACCGCGCAATACTCTGTTAAGTGTTTGATTTATTCTCGAGAATGTAAATAAAAGTCTTTTTGTAACTTACTTAAACCTTGTTTTCTTCTTTTCTTTATTTTCAACAAAAATATTTGATTTCTGTCAATAGATTTTTTAAATTTACACTACCATTCAAAAGCTTGAGTTTTTAATACAAAAAAGGCACATAGTATTACACAGACATGTAGAAAATGATTCTGTTCTAATGCTATACAAGTTTCAGCGAAACTGCTTGAAAACTAGAAGGTATGAAAATGAAATAATGTAAGATCTAAAAGATCTGTATAATATATTGATATTATAACATACTGGCATATTTTGATGTTCTGCCTAATAAATTCAAACCCCCCACAGAGGAATATATATATATATAGACAGAGAGAGAGAGAGAGAGAGAGAGGTTTGATTTGCATTAAATGTATTCTCTGTAGAGCATGTGCACTTAGAAAAGCATTTACATTTGACTAAAGCACTTCTCATGACCAAAAACCTTGAAATATTGAATAAAAAATAATCGAAATACCTTCAGAAGTCTAGAGTAATTCAGTCTACACTGTAACTACGTCTTTTTTAATGATTGTTCATGTATTTCTGATAACGATGTTTAAATAAAAGTTCTATTTCCTAACTGGAAATTTCTGAAACATCCACCCAGGAGAATATTACTGGTAATCTTCATAATTGACTGGTAATCAATTATGATATTTCAAACTTTTCTGAATGACTCTTTCATGTTGAAGAGAACCCCTGCTCAGACCAAAATAAATAGCGTTGTTTTTTGTACAAGCCCTGACACAAGCTTAGGGAGAGTGTGGCGAGCTGCTTATGTTTGCTTTTATATATAATATTTGTTCCTTTGTCGCATGGACATCCTCTTGAAACTAATGACTCTGGGTTGCTTTGTTTCCCTCCCAACTAGTGTTGCTTTATTCAGCGAGACTTATGACTCAGTATCAACGAACATTTATCACGTGTCAATAATGAGACGAGCCACAACGTAAATGCTGGTCATGTGACGATAACTAATGAAATATATCGTGTAATATTGTTTACGAATAAGAACGAGACTAAATGTGGTTTACAAAATAAAAACTATGCTAAAACGATTCTTAATTTTCGTTGACTAAAACGAGACAAGTATGATAGGGAGGTGAGAAAAAAAGTATCGGGACCTTAGAGTTGAACGGCATTACGTCCCAATACTTTTGTCCATTGAGAGGCACTGTGAATTAAATATATCTAGAGTGGTAAAAAGTATTGGGACGAAGGGCCAATAAAGTGCCAGGGAGAGCGAAGTCACACACACACACACACACACACACACACACACACACACACACACACACACACACACACACACATACGCTGATCCTAAAATGTTCTGATTTGGTTGTGTAGACTATATTTGTTCAGGAATAAAACAACTATTCTCGTAAGTTCAGACCAACACACCGAAGGTGAAGACTTTTACAGTTTTACCAATTTGAGGTTTACGGCAAGAGACACGCATTTTCATTTTATTTGCACTTTTTAGTGATGTGAGGTTATTTTATTTATTTATTTTATTTAAATTTATGTGTGTGTACTTCTAAGTTCTAACATGTTTGATTGGCAAAATAAATGTCATATTCTTGAGTTTATACGGTAACAATGATAGAATAATAAGATAACCTTGTTTGAATTGTGAAATTGGTTTAACTAAAAGAATATTTACATTTTGTCTATTCTACTGTGTACTTATGCTATACTTATGTACTATGTACTTATGACTGGGTTAAATAGAATTGCATAACTTAAAAAAGAGACTAAAATACTACTTTCATTGACTAAAACTACACTAAAATAGCCCTGGATAATTCTGACTAAAATAAAACTAAAATGCTCAGACTTTTAGTAGGCTGAAACTTGACTAGACTAAAAAGAGTATGGACGTGACTAAGACTAATAAAAACTAAAATGACAGCTTGACACAAAGACTAGACTAAAACTAAAACTAAAACTAAGACAGGCCGCCAAATACAACACTACTCCCAACAACGGCACACGGAGAGAACACAAAGGGCGATTTTTGATCTCAACGGCAAAAGACAGCTGTGGACGTTCACATATCCAGTATATTTGATGGAAGCAGTACAAATCAAAACATTCCAAACAGCTCTTAAAACATCAAGACATGGCAACAACTCCTAGGGATATAATGTGGAACAAATACAATTCTGAAAAAAGGTCCATTTTAATTTGTTGTTTTTAATAACGTTTTATAGGCAATAACATATTTGTTTCTTTTTTATAGAAAATAAACATCTCTAAGAAATACTATACACAATTATAATAGTACATCACATCTTACATTTAAACAGCAGCAAATACTTATATACACCATTACTTCGAATTAGGAATCATAAGAAGAATTGAACTGGATGGTTCCGTCACCTTTTGTACTCAGTTAATGGTTTATGTGTTACACTGTAATGTACTGGATATGGTGCCTATAATAATGTTTGTGTCACGTACAGCATGGTGAACATGAAACACGCCGCTTTTCGGATCTCCGCTCCATGAGTGCTCCCTTCCTCCTTTCGTCTCGCTGTCATTGTCATTGCTGGGAAACAGAACAGTCTTCAGTTGAAGGCCCTTTTTTTTTTTGTAAATCTCAAGGTACAGACCTGTACATACTGCCACAGTGAATGTCAATGAAGATTTCTTGGACAGATGTGGCCTAAGTGCTGCCATGTGTTTGGAAATGCACATCAAAATACATCTTGGAAGAGTATTATATTAAAATAATATATTTATACTTTTTTTTTTTCCAGATATGAGAATATTTAGACCTGTATAGGACACCGTGTACAATTTTCTTTTCTTTTCGGTTCTTTTTTTTTTTCTTTTCTTTTCTGTTTTTTTAATAACACTTAAGCATACATTGAAATACATCCAGTGGGTTGCTTGATGCATGACATCTTTGAATCCGAATGCGCTTGGAAATAGGCAAGCGTACGAGTCCGTGCCAAACAGAGGCAGGGCTTCGGGCCCTCGGAGAGGGCAGCCCGCCAAATCCGCCTCCAGGTGTCCCCGACTGATAGCATCCATTCCAGGAAAGAAAGATTTAACGGAAAAAAGAAAGACAGAAATCAAAAAAGAAGAATGGCACATTCAAGATTTTTCGAACGGAGGAGGCTCCGCCCCTGTTTGTCTCCCTCGGAGAGGAGCTGTCCAGGCGGCGGTGCTGAAGGAGAGGCAGGGGCGAGGCGTCTCAGGGTTCAGGGCTTTCGCAGGGTGGGTGTCAGGCGCCGAGGGCGTGGATGATCTGATCTGATTTCAGGTCAGTATTGCTACAGTACCTTTGTGCTTCAGCCGAAGCCCCAGTTTCAGTTCCAGTGAGTTTGCCTGTGGTGATGTCTGGTGCCTTACAGGCAGACAGGTGCATGTCCTTTGCAGCACTGTGACATTCTGCAGCTTCGGTGTTTTACAGCTCCTATATTACACTGCCTGGAAAGTGAGATAACCAACACATAGGAATTAGTAGTGTGTTGAAAACTACTTTCTACCAACACTGACATTTTATTTGACACACTGAAGCCCATTTATAGCTGTTCAGCTCATCAGACCACCCCCAGCCATCAATGGAAAGGGCCCATTGTGGTGGCATGTTTGTCTGTGTTGAGTGTTGCTGGGGGTTTTAAACACTTCACTACCACTGATGGGTTAAAAGTAGTCCATCAGCCAACAGTATCCCAGACAAAAGCCATTGCTGATCATAGACAGACAAAATTATGCTTGAAAAAAACTACAGTTCTTTACTGCACATATACAGGCTGCACCAGTAAGATAGACGTTTCTAATATAGTGTCCAGTAAAAGTCCATACAGTAAAAACAGACTGTATTGGAGTATACAAATCAAATATTTGACACATAAGTAGTGTGTACAGTCTTGTGTTATGGTCATGTGCTCTGCCCCAAGTCACATCTGAGTCTGAAGCCACCAGATCCACTCCATGCTCATGTAATCATGGATACAACTGTATGTGTACATTATAAAGACATAATGCTAATGATGTACCTTTTAAGATCTGGCATATTATTCGAAACAGCTAAATGAGACTAACTTTACCTGAAGGCCACAGAAAATATACACAAATCTACTTGCTTGAAGAAGAAGCATTTATGAATGTTTATGGAGGTTTACGTCAACTTTCACGTTTTATGTTTTATGCAATTGATGGTAGTTAAAATAAAAAAAACGTAATCTGGTCTGACTCCTTCTTTGCACCATTAAAAAATGCATTGTAAGTTTCACAAACAGTGAGGCTTGCCTTGTGAAAGTGTCCCATTTCCTTTAAAAAGGTAAAATAAAACTTTGTACTAAAACTGTGGACTTCAGACCACTGCATTTTAGCTGAATACACACTGGCTACTGCTCAGATCAAAGATTTATTAATGTACAGCAGCGCCGTCTGTAAAAGATAGAGACCGCGTGTGAGTTTGTGTGTGTGTGTTCACGAGTATGTGCACGTGTCTTAGTTTGTGTGTACGTGTGGCTGTGTGTGTGTGTCTTTGTGTGTGTGTGTGGGTATGTGTGTATGTTTGTGAGTGAGTGTGTGTGCATGTGTGTGTGTGTGTAAAAGAGGGTATGTGTGGCTGTGTATGTCTGTGTGTGTGTGTGTGTGTGTGTGTGTGTGTGTGTGAATGTGTGCGCACACGTGTATGTGTGCATGTATGTCTGGGTGTGTGTGTGTGTGTGTGTGTGTGTGTGTGTGTGCGGGTGTTTTTGTCTGTGTGCGTGTGTGTGTGTTTGTCTGTGTGTGGGCATGTATGTCTGGGTGTGTGTGTGTGTGGGTGTGTGTGGGTGTGTGTGTACGAGTACTTTTGTCTGTGTGTGCGTTTGCATGTTTGTCTGTATGCGTACTTGTGTCTGTGTGTCTGGATATTTGTGTTTGAATGTGTGTGTTTGCGTGTGTGCATTTGTACATGTGACTGTGTGTGTGTGTGTGTGTGTGTGTGTGTGTGTGTGTACGTGTGTGTGTATGTGGCTCTGCATCAGCAGACTGGTGTGGGCTCTCTAATTGCCCGTGCTGAGGCAGTATCCAGTGTGCTGGTGTGAAGGCTGTAGCAAGCAGTTCGATGCAGCTGCCTCTCTCCAGCTCCCTCCAACACCCAGCAGGACTGCCCCCTAATTGTGTTGGCGCGGAGCTTTTTTTTTTTTTTTTTTAATCTTTCTTCTTTCACCTCCTCCTCCAGCCCTGTCTTAGCTTCTATCTCGCTCTCGCTCTCCCTTTCTCTCTCTCTGCACTGATACCCCTGATCCCCCTGGCTAACCACCAGAATCTTTCTAGATCTCACTGCAGTGCAAGAACAGTCCTTGCTTCTTATTTGTCTACACTCAAATGTTCTTTATGATAAACAATAAAAGCTTCTATGACTACAGCAAAATCAGACCTATGTTTGGTTCTATATTTTATATTCATAATAAAAAGGGACTAAATGGTACGTTTTGAAACTTCACCAATGTTAACAGTTTTTCAACTGCAAAGAACCATTTGAAGGTCCTACAGGGCCCACGTTTTTATATATTATTTTTTTATAATATATTTGTATATTTCTTTTCTTATGGATTTACTTCTGGATTTAAAATACTCATAATTTTTGACATAACCTTTTTTAACTCACTCTTTATCTCTCAGAATAAAGCTGGGTGTTTTTGTGACCATGTGTTCAAGACTAATATGCATAAACTGCTGGCTGGAGTGACGCAGGGCCGCTCTCATGCTCCTCTGCCACGTGAGCCCCCCCCCCCAAGAAAAAAATCACTATGTGCCTGCGCAGGCATGGAGAGAACGACTGAGAAGAAGAAGAGGAGGAGGAGGATATTTCCTGGGAGACCTGCATGGGGGTGGAACCCCTACTGCTCACTTTCATTAAAAACAGCAAATTGGCATCGCTGAGACCTAAAGCCTTTAGATCCCTGAGTCGATGTATGTTCCGCTTGTACTGAACTCTCTCTACCTCTGTTTATCTCTCTTCCCCCACTCTCCTTTTACGTGGGAGGGGGGAAAGGGAATGCAGGACAATTTGATCTGTTACCAGGTTTAGCACTCTCTCTCCCTCTCTCTCCTTCTTCCTGATCATCTATCCTGTTGGACAGGTGGCATGTACAGTATGTGACCCTGTTTAGTGCCCAAGTCACCTTGTTTCGGGGTTAGATTATAGTCTCATTGACCAGAATATGCATAGTTCAAGTGATAATGTGTAAACCATATGTCCAGTGACAATTTTGTAATGCTGTCTAAAGTAACTCAAATATGTAAACCAACATAATGACTCCCAATTAACTATCCATACTCCTACTTTTATTCAATTTTTAGGGATTTCTGAAAAGGAGGGAAAGCTGCTTCAGACTCATGGGCACGAGCACACAGCCTCAAATGCATTCATGTACTGTTACACAAAATCAAACTATGACTTAACTGTACTCATCATGACATCCTGAGTTTGATATAATAACTAAACTCCAGTTGATATGTATTGTGTCTGGGAAAACTGGGGGAAAATTACAGAAAACTGGGAAAAGCCTGCGAGAACATATAGAGTAATATATACAGCAATAGAGTATAGGTGCCCTTTTACAGCACTAACCAGTCCATCAGGAAGGGACTTTTGAACTGATTCATTTTTAATTGAGTAATCATTTATAATAAAGTAATAGAGACAGGCCTATTATCAACACAGCAGTGTCACCGACATGGCTGTGTGCATGGCGCTGGCATGAAGGCTCAGTGGTGACTCACGATAGGGTCACTGCAAGTCTGACACTGACTTTCCATCCACAAAAAAGCAGTTTCATAAACCTATATTTAGGTTTTCAATGCTCACGCCAGTTAGACATAACATTCACGATAGAATGCCAGGAGTAGGGTTCTGTAACCCTTGCCTGTTCCACACTCTGCTTAAATGTAAAGGAATGTCTATCAATACTCTGTTTGGTTCTCAGCTCCAGCCATGCATCCTATTTTACGGTGAAGCTCGAATGCTAATTCAGTCTGGGCGGGGGGGGGGGGCGACGACGACGACATAATAGGAGTTGGAGAACTGAGAGCAGAGACCACCTAATTAGCATCCACTGTGCTAGCATGACCATCACCAGAGAGATAGCCAGTCAATAAGAAACAGATAAGGGTGGGCTCCTTGCTAGGCTCGTCTGTTGCCCTGGGAGATGGAGCTGATGAGCGACTGCGCTGCACACCTCCATTCACGCCCATTGTTAGGGAGGTCGGCGAATGTTCCAGCAAGGGCACTGAAGTACATGGCATAATAGGGATGTCTGTGAGATCAAAGATGTCCTTTAATGTGCTGGAACAGGCTCGCTCGCTTACCTTGTGTTTTGGACATTGTATCGAGAATGTGTCCTCCTCGAATATGCAGCCTGAGAGGGGAGGAAGAGAGAGTGAGAGAGAAGGCAATGAATCAAAGACAGAAGTCAGTCATCAGGGTTGCAATCAAAGGATGAAACGCAGCTGCTCTTTTCATCTCCTGACTCAAGTCAATGCGCTTTTCATCTCCTGACTCGAGACGCCTTGCTCTTACGTTGCTGATGGTAGAATAAGGTTTTATGGGATGTCTATAAAGTGCATGCACAGAGGCTCAGGTCACAGGTAAACAGGAAGATGGGACCACAGGTAGAAGGACAGATATACATGCACACACAATAAACTTCTATCACTCGGACTTACCTGCTTCTTTGGCACAGACATAGTGGTATGTGTAAGTACAGTTCTTCCATTGGCAGCTGATGGAGGCTCCTTCACTCTGGCACTTGGAACAGTTCTGTAAAGGCACAAGACATGATTCAGGTTTTCTCTCATTTAAGAGCTTTATATTCACAGTTAATATATGAGAGTAAATGTATGAGAGTACTATATTACGAGAGTACATGTATTTTTCTGTGCCTGATTCTGGAGCATCCCAGCCATGGCACATATTTCAGCTAATAAACTTTACATAGGAGCATTACAGCAGGACACAAACTGAGACGAGGGATTCTCTAAAAATGCCCTGAATTAGTGAATAAGTTTACATTCTCAAAACAAAACCTCTTTTTTTTTGCTTTATAATATAATTCTGGACCATTGGTCCATTTATCTTAAAATGTTCATACAGTGTAATGATCAGCGTTTTGAGGTTCATATCAGGTTTGATAAGATAGTTGTTATGTCTATATAAAAATCAGAAGTGTTATATTGACTATATGCTTACAGTGACCGCAGATTCCTGTGCAGCTTCCCTCAGTCCATACAGTTTGCCCGAAACCAGGATCACACCGTTGGTCCAGATGGCACAGGTCTCATGTGCCCAGTGCTCTTTAGCCTCAGCCTCCTGCTGCAACCTCTGCAGAGCAGAGAAACCGCCCTCCTCTCCAGCAGGGGGAGCCTCTTCACCAGCTGTCCCCTGCAACAGCTGCAGTCTTTTGAACCTCATTCTCAAGCCAAGACGAGTTCTAAGTTGTGCCCTTCTTTCTCGCCTCGGCTGCCCGCAATCTCCTTCACTCGTCCCTTCCTGAAGCGAGTCTTTTTCCCCCTCTCTCCTCAGAGCATTGATCTGTTCTGTGCTGCAGCTGGTGGCCATGTCCTTTCCTCTGTCTCTGTTTTGCCTGAAGTCCTCCTGCCGCATTAAAGATAGTGTTTTCCGTGGTATGCTATCCGCGGGGTAGTATGGGCCACACAAGTCCCCAAGCTCTCTGTAATTTGCTGGCTTTCCACATAGGCAGCATACTAGACACCTGTCAGTTAGACTTTTGTTAACTAAGGGCCCCTGAAGCATCACTGACGAGTTTGGTATTACCTTGGTAAGTGTGACTGGATTTTTAATTTTCAATAAGCTCTTTTTTTTCGCTGGAGCGAGCAGCTGCTCCTCCTCTGGCCTGTTTACAATTGTGCAAAGGGAGGCAAGCTCTCTGGAGCTGTCAATGTGTACATATGGTCGGAAAGAACTTTTGCTTTCACTCTCCTGTGGTTTTAAAAAATCGGACAATGTCCCCTTCACGGTAGGAATACTTTTGCATTTAGTCTTAAGCTTGTGTCTCTTTACAGTGACTTTGATAACATTACCATCTTGTTGGGTCTTTTTTTTAGGCCCAGGTTTTTTTTTGACCTTTTGACCCTCTTCCTTTATCGGGCACTGACCTAAGGCCTCCTCCTGTTTTTTTTTGAGCGACGGCCGTCTGCCTCTTTTGGGTTTGATGATTATAGAACACGTTTCCGTAGGACATTGTTTGATCTCTGCCTTATCACCAGTGTCTGGGAACAAAGAGGAGGGTAATGGTGATGGTGGTGGTAGTAGTGAGGGTGAAGGTGCCGAGGGAAAGATGGGTACATCATCCTGAGTCTGCTTAAGCTGTTCTGTAACCGGCACATTGTTTGCTAGCTCAGCGTCTTTCCTCCTCTTCTTCCGTTGCTTCAAATGCATTTCATGGTTATTTTTGATGGCTCTCTGTTTGGCTAACCTTGGTGTATTAATAATAAGGCTCCTTGTTTCTAGTGTCACATCTGATGTGTCCGTGCACTCAACAGCAGCCCACTGTCTTCGCTTCTTCTTAGGGGTTTGGATACATGCTGTGTCTGGGGTCTCCCCAGTGCTAACTGTGTTCTCACCCTCCTCCAGAGCCACCTCTGGGGTGTTTCCCATTTCTCTCTTTTCTGTTACTTGTGGTTCTGGTGCTGGCTTTGATGCTGATTCTTCTGGTTCTGGTTGGATGGTTAGCGGTTGTTTTTTAGATGCTGGAGATGTGATTTTCTGAACCAGAGCTTCGTATTTAAGTCCTCTACCTTTCCTTGGAGGCAGATACTTTGTTTTAGTAGGACACTGAGGAGGCATGCAAGGTGTGTCGGTGATATCTTCAGGGGATGTGTTATCTTTGGTCAGATTGCTGCTCTCGGATGGTTCTAATTTATGTCCCCGCTTTCGCCGTCCCCTGGAACTTTTGGCTCCAGCCACCGTTTTTAAAGGATCCTGTTTTTTTGTTCTTTTACTAGCTTTGACACCTTTCTTTTTCTTTGCTGGATCGGATGACTGTAAACTAGACTTTCTTTTGACAGAAACAGACACAACCTCATTAGGTTGACTAAGTGAATCTGTGCAGACATCCTCATGGTTGGGAGAGTTTAGGTTTGATGTTTGGTTCCCACAGGGCTGAGCTGCAACCACTTCCTGTGTTTGTGTCTCTGTGAATTTAATTGTTGATGCCTCAATCAGTGTCTGTCTCTCTTTTTCCTTGTCCTCTGTAATTCTTACCTGTGTTGGTTTCCTTGATCTTAAAACCATGGACTTTTGATCTTTTAAGGCAGACTTTTCAGAAGTGCTTTCCAGTGACGTTTCCAAAGGGGAGCTCATAATACTGTCTGTAGAGGTACCCAAAGTGGTACCAACAACAGTATCCAAAGTGTCCGCTGTGTTTTCTTGTTGATCCGTGGTTACACTAATGAAGTTTGTGTCTTTAATACGTTCTATGATAGCCTGTAAATTGTCCTCATTTTTTACTAATTTGATCTTAGAATTTAGGCCTCTTGGTCGTCCAGGGCCTTTAGGAATTAATCCTTCTGTAGGCTTTGAACCAGGTTTTGGACCAGACTTCAGAGCAGGTATAGCTGGAGGTTTTGGACCAGGCTTTGGACCAGGTTTTACAGTCGGCACAGCCCCAGGCTTTGGGCCTGGTTTGGGTCCAGTTTTTGAGTTGGGTTTAGGACCAGGCTTTAAACCAGGCTTTGGGCCAGGTTTTGAACTTGGCTTTGGGTCAGGTTTTAGACCGGGTTTTGGGCCCGGTTTTACACTAGTCTTTGGACTAGGTTTCAGAGAAGGTTTTGCGCTAGGTTTAGGTCCTGGCTTCACCACTGGTTTTGGGCCAGGTTTCGGACCGGGCTTTGGACCTGGCTTTTTTCTCTCTGGAGAACAAACCTTTGGGGTACTCTGAGACCCAAAGGAGCGTGTACACATCCTGGATGGTAAACAATCTGATAGAAGTTTTGGTGTTTGACATCCAATGTCCAGCTGAGCTGTCCCCATCTGATCAGAGAAGAGGGCACTGTTACTTGAGGCCATACTAGGCTTTTGAGAAGATGGTGGAGCTCCATCTCCATCCACACCCGGCTGTCTCTGGATTCCTGCATTTGAATGGATCTGTCGTCTTCTTCCGCGTGCATGCTTCCTACCCAGCAGTCTTGGATGTGCAGATGGAGCTACGGGCTCTGGTTTTGCTGATGGTGTGACGGCACTGGGGCAGCTTATGCCTGGCTCCATATCTTCATCTCCTTTCTGTGGAGAAGGTGGAGTATCAGCCCATGATGGTGCAGAGTGCAGTATTGACTTGCCCGGCAACTGAGGAGAGTCAGGCTCTAGCACCTTTGCATCGCTGCGATCGATGTGATCCCTTGCCTGAGTCTGAGGTGTTGTTTTCTCATTGAGAGTTGAGAAGCCAGTCTTGACAGAGCGAGACTGAGGTGGAATGTCACATATGGCTGACCTCCTTTCACTGGTTCTGTGTGCTGTGTCTTGGGCAATGCTCTCTGTAGTTTCCATGTTAATCAGTGGTCCACCGGCTATATCTTCTGGCTTAGTACAGACTTCTGCAGAGGACTCATCTGGTTTTACTTTATTATTAACCACCTCTTCATTGGGTGTCAGACTTCCCTTCTCCTCACTCACCTCAGTGGCCAGATGGGATGAGACAGACTGCTGTTGCTCAAAGGAGGCATTCAATCCCTCAGTGACTGACCGTCTCTCTTCTGAAGACTCAACCTGAGAGGTGTATGAGTTTTCTTCTTTCCCAGGTACATATTGATTGGACTCAAGGACATCTCTTGAAATAGCTGGTGACGTCACAGCACCTTCAACATTAGGCTGGGGTTCGGATTTGAACATTTCTGATTTCATTTCGGAATCCTCGGATTCCTTGCAGCTGATGTTTGAAAGACCATGTTCCTTCTCAGCAAAATCTCCTTCCTCGGCCTCATATTTGTTTTTCAGTTCCTGGTAAACAGTTCCATCTGCTTCATAAGAATAGCTCTCATCTGAGACGGTTTTATTTATCTTATGGAACAGAGAGGGACATTTCTCTTCCTCTAACCACTCCTGTTGCCTATCAGTTGTCTCAATGATCTCTCCTTTGCATTCATGTTCTGTAGATAGCACCCCCTTCACTGTTTCCTTTTCCTCAGCTATTCTCTCACTCCAGGCAGATTCCTCAAAGTTCTCCTTTAGAGTATTCTCAGCCTGCTTTAAGTCTAGTGGGGAATTGCTCTCCTGCTTCATAGGGCTTGGGGCTGTTACACTAATAGGGGACCTCTCTTCTCTAATGCCTCTGTGAGAACTGTTCTGTTCCTCCCCAAATGGCACTCTCTGCACCCTCGGATCACAGCTAAGATTATCCTCAGAGGTTGCGCTCTGCAGACTTCGGACAGAGTCACCTGATCTGATGGACATGTCATCTGCTGAGTTCACTGAACAGGTAGAAACTGTGTCTAGGCTCAGCTGGGAATGTGCTGAGGCCTGTGTTGGGCCTTTGCTTTGGCCAAAGTAGTAGTAGCTTCGATCGATCTGATCTTCAGTGCTGCTGGAGTACCCTCCCTCTTGCATCTCACCCGTCATTGATCTTGGGTTGCCAAAAGTATCAGTGAGGCGAGGACCACACTGTTGGCTTTCAGGGCATGAAGAGTCCTCCATAGGTCTTAACTGCCCCCTATAGTCCTCTCCCTTTTTAGGCTGGTTTCTTTTACCTTTTTTGTTGGCCATGAGATCCTCTGAAAGCAGTAACTGCTGGACATTGTTGGAGATACTCTCGACCTGAGATGTCAGAGCATTGAGGCTCCACAAGCTCGGGTTAGACAAAAGCTTCTCAGAGAAACGTTCCTTCATTGAAGTAGAGTAGCTCTGGGACTGGTGGTTCACACTGGGGGATGGGTGAGTGTGTGGAGGTATTAACATGGTCTGGTCTTGCAAACCTGCAGAGGAGGAGGAAGCTGTAGGATTGATTTGTTGGCCGTACTGAAACGTATCAGGATTGGGCATTAAGGGAGAAGGAGTTGAACTATATGAAGGGGATCTGCCAACAGATCGTGCAGGTGAATGGCTAGAGCTTGGACTGCAGTTCTGGTAGTACTGCTCAGGTGACCTCACAGAAATATCAGTGATGCAGTAGTTCTGTTGAGGCTGATTGTAATGTTGGAATTTCTGAAGGTTTTCCGGTGTACCTGACATTCCTTGAAGTGAAGCCTGCTGTTCAAATCCAGTTCTTGAAGAAGGCTGCTGGTAACCATAACTATTCTGAGGTCGATAGCTCGGCTGTTTCAGGCTGCTATGGTTACCCATCTGCCTTGAATACTGGGCATTAGGTGCCATTCCATAGCCACTTTTGTAGCTGTGATGAACTGGGTTGCATTTCTCCATGTAAGATGAGGAGGTTGAGGAGGGTGCTTGAGAGTGCTGGGAGAAATGAATGTGGCTCTGTGGGTACATCAAAGGTGACGGAGTGGGATTGGCTGGATGGCCTTGTTGATGGGGGCTCGTATAAACAGGGGCAGAAGGTTGGGAGGGGAGATGGCATTGACTTTGAGAAATGGCAAGCATATTTTGCTCTAAGTACTGGGATGACCCGCTAACACCAGGCTCAAGACGGCCCACCATGTCCTGCTCATACTGAGACATTTGTGCAGACTCCTCCCACTTCTGTAAATGTCCCTCACTCATATACTGGGCCGAGTATCCGGAGCTCATGTGGCTGCTGTAGCCAGATTGCAGATGCTGGCTTGGTGCTTTGCCTCCTCTGTATGGTTTCTTGGCTTGCGCTGAACTGCTGCTGTAGCTGGGGTAGGTCTGCTGCCCATAACAGTCTTTAGGTCCTGCTCCTGCTGTCGGCATCCCTGCAGCAGCAAGAGTGTGCGCCTCGTAGCCCTGTCTGGTCTGGCCGTGATGATGTCTGTAACTCTCAAGGCGTGATAATTCATGGGGTTCCTGCTGGTAGCAGTGCTGGTTGCCATGGAAACCACTCCGCTCTCTGAAGGACTGCATGGCTCCAGCTAGGGGGCTCTTTTGGAAAGACAGAGAGAGAGAGAGGGAGGGGAGAGAAAGAGTGTTTAGTGGCTTATGTTATCCCTTCTATCAGAGTTCAGTGTGTTATTTATAACAATCAAGTTGAATTGAATTTCTGATTTTTATCATAGGACAAATTCAATTGCAACACAAACAGACTACTCAGCCATTCAGAAGATCAAAACATTAACCTTCATTTAAGTAACACAACATTTCATTTTCTTGCAGTATCTGTTGTTTTGATATTACATTATATCTGGATGTTATAGCCCCTTATATGTTAGAAGCATCCCTGAAATCAGGTTTACAAAAACATTTACACTGTTTATTTTTGCCAAATTCGGTCTTTGACGATTTGATTTGCTTGAGGAAATGCCTACATTTGAAATATGCTTCTCTTTTCAAAATGGGGGAGGTCTGCTTATCCAGACAGTTTGTTTATTTGAAGATTTCACAACTGGTTGGAGAGTGGGAAGCAGACTGTATCTTAGTTTTGTGATACTATCCATACTTATATACGTTTAAAATTGGCCAACAAATTAAGTGTACTGATCTGGGATCACAACATTCTGTAGTCCAGGAGCCCCCAGGACAAGAATTGAAAATCCAAGCTGGCGTGGATCATGCATTACTAAAATTGCCAAGAGCGTCCAGCAGTGTACAGCTGTACTATTAATGCTGTCACCCAAGACGTGGTACACGATCTGCATTGTTGCACTGCCTTTGTCTGTTTAATATGCCGAAACATGGACTCCTCCGCTAATGTCACCCACAAATCCTTTCTGTCCTCAGCAACGCAGGCTGAGCTCCAGTTAGTTGGTAACGAGTGTCTGTTTTATGGACGGATGGAGGCACTATAAAGGGAATAGTGTCACCTAGAGACAGTGCCGGGGAGGCTCTTCCGTCTCTGCACTCCAGTGTTGGGAGCCTGTCGAGGGATGGCCACCTGGTCCCATCAGATGCTTGCATTACTCATCTCACTAGCGCACTGTCTGAAGTCACCAAGCCCCTAAGCTCACCGCTCCCCTCCAGCAACGGCACGGCAGCCTCCCAGGAGGCCCTCAGCCATCTATTACTGGTTCAGTGGTGCTGCTGTGCTTGTTTACACAATGACCCAAATAAGATCACTTGGGATGCGAGCTCCAGGACCTCAAAGATGTATGCTGGAAATGTACAAGCAGTGCATTTTTAGCATGTTTGATTGTGCTTTTTCTAGTGAAACGGAAGTGCTGAGAAACTTTTATTTTTCTGTCTGTATCATCATTCTGTGTGATGATGCTCCTGTGACGGCATAGGACACGCTGATCAGCCATGCCACGAAAACCACCTCCCGAATATTGTCTACGTCCCCATCAGGACAGGCCTGGCTGTAATGAACTGTGTAGTCTTACACCATTCTATCATATTCAGCACTGACTTTTTGTGCTACAGTAGCTCCTCTGTGGGATCAGACCAGATGGGCTAGCCTTGACGTCCATGACCCTGTCGTGGGTTCACCGGCTGTTCTTTCTTGCACTGCTTTTGGTAGGTAACCACTGCATACTGGAGACCCTATTGTTTTAGAAATGCTCTGAATCAATCGTCCAGCCATCACAGTTTGGCCTTTGGTATATACGTCATCTGTCAGAGGTTTAAATGTCATGGTAGATTATTAATGTCCTGTATTTGTTTTCTTAAGGAACATTGTATATGATTACACACGCCGGTGCTGAAAAGTCCATACTATGTATGGCCTTACTGTTGTATAGCAACTATAGCCACAGGCTAAGATAAAGCTAATTGCTATTGATTTTCACATAATCTGGCCAAAGTCTAACATCGTCATTCTCTCACTGCGGTGGCATTACACTGCTTTGTTTATTTTAGTGATGCTGAGCATGAAAACTTGCATGTGATTTCAAACACTTCACACATGTTGCGTGGAAACAAAACACAAATGGACTAAAACTGTTGTCGATGTTTATCCAACAAAATGTAGGTTCCAATGTTTTTGTCCATGGTTTTACAGAGGCATAACCTGTCAGGTAAAAAACAATTCCTTCTTGTACGGACATCTCGGAGGATGACTCTGTCCATATTTAATAAAATCCTTTTATATTTGTATACCAGCAGCTCACAAAAAGAGGGTACCAGTGTCACTCATGGCATATGAAGTGAATGCTACATGATTGCAATGTTTGTAATGACACTAATGTAGTAGTGCACTATGTTCAGGAAACGCACAGATTTGAGTAACTTTGTAAAGCTACTGACTGTAAAACAATGGACAATGTTACTGATGCTCAGTGTAACAAACCACATGTTACACTTGAATGACACATTACCTGTTTGATACTGCTATGACAGGATGACTGATAGCCTCATTAAGGAATTAACAGTAAACTGTGATATTAAAAACTTTGAAAGACTGGGTGTTATCACAGTTGGTTCCAGTGTGTCTTCCACAGGCACGTGGAAGACCTTCAGCACCCTTTGCAGAGGTGTGTATCTGAATAATGCATTGGCAGTTTGAACAAGAGCAAGACGTCACCTCTGATTGTCACGCTCTATTCTAACTAATCACACACACAGTGAACACACAATGCTACCTTGATCACATAATTTCTACTGGAACTTCAGTAGGAATTTCTCCCTCTCTTTATTTTTGTCTCTCTAGGTGTCTCTCCCTCCTGCTGGTGGATGGAGAATTTGGCACAAAAGCTCCTCCCAAGTTTGTTTATATCTCTGTGTTGTCTACCTCAATTATGCATGCTAGGAGAGCTTTCACACACACACACACACACACACACACACACACACACACACACACACACACACACACTAGTAAAAAAAAAAAGTGCAGATTCTTTAGTTCCCATCCCTATTCCTGACCTTGGCATTTTGATGCCTTATTCTATATTAGCCCTGTATTGGTGATGCCATTATATTTTGAAAGACTTATGGCAAGGGACTTATTAATAGTATTTGCGCTAAAACTACAGCATAAACCAAGCATTACTCCTTCATAAAACCATCGGCGTAGTGCCTGCTAATATAAAAAAAGCAATTATGGGGAGTCTTTTCACTCTTTGGGATTTGTAATCTAATAAACCAATAAATCAGGTGTTTGGCATTTGCCAATATGACAGCTGGGGTTAAGGGATTAGAGGGTGTAAGGCAACCTGCAGAAAATGAGCCCGCAACCAAAAACATTTGACTGATGAACAAATACCCATGTGAGTGACCACTGTAGAAGAAATGCCATGATAGTCAAATCAAATGGCATTTCTTTAGATATTTAAAAAGCAGGAGGGGAAAAAAGATCATCCTGAGACAATTGGTTTATGACGAGAGCTGGAGGGTCAGACCAAAGGTCAATTTAAATTAAAAGCAGAAAATGAATTAAACCGTCCACCTGCAGGATCTGCAGCGGAAATGCGTGGATGAGTTTCACTCCGTGAATAAAATTACAGTTAATCTCTTAATTGAGTCAAATTGAATTAAGTGACCCAAGTCAGCCGGCCCAGACAAGTTAGACATGTTCACCTGCCACATACAAAATCTGCATTTGAAAAGTAAGGTACGTTCCTATGGAGCTAATCCTGTTTAATATAGAAGGTTTGTGGTGATGGTTGGGGAGATGCAAATTGGATTGAAAGCTTTGGTTCTTTCCTGACTGAGTGCAAGGTGCATTTCTTGGAGACGTCACTTTGATTGACAGAGCTGCAGTTTTCAACCCTACCTTTCAATGAACACAGCGGTGCACAGCAGTCACTGAGAAATGAGAGAGCTTATGGGCAGTAGGCATGTGGAAGGGTCCAGAACATTCTGTCCTGCTTTTGCTTAGTCCTGTTGGTCACTTACATGATTTATCTGCAGAATATGGAAGCTAGTTATTAAAGAGAGCCTATTACTGGACACTTGGAGGAGCAAGGCTGCTATTTCTGGTGCATTAAGTAATACATTTCAATATGGCCCACATTTTTTCTTCACAAATTAATCACAATTGTCCAGTAAATTAATTGCGTATACTTATTTTAGACTCATGCTAAAGACTTGTCTTAAAGATGTATCATGATGTTGGTTTTCAACTGGCAGGTATTGATACAAAATTAGATGCAGTACTGACACTTGCAGTAGGCCCGAGTAATAAAATGCTAACTGCTTTCTGGAATTAGCTTTAAAGGCTTAAATCCTGAACAACTGCAGCACTAGGTTAGTGAAGGGACCATTCTGTCATACGTGAACACACCACAGCACGCGGTGTGAACTGACCTTCCAGGTGGTGGAAGCGAAAGAAAATCTAGCCCTTCACTTGCAGCAGCACCACCCAACAGAGTTAGTGAGCATTTTTTAAATAGGTATTAGAAAATAAGTGTTATAAATGAGTATACTGTATCTATACTATTGGATACTATTGGACAACTAAAACCAGGCATGAATCACGAATACTGGTTATGAAACACTGTATGAAACGATACGAAAAAAATTGCAATACGATTTTTGTCCATGCTGCCCCGTCCTAAGTAATTAAGCATAAGGGTGGGGCGTTCAAATGACCAGCTTATGTGGCTGACCAAAAGCTGTCAGTACTGTCCGGGTGGCTCCTGTCATTAGTGGGCTGTGAAGAGTGGCCTTTAAATGTCGAGCCTCAGTGCTGTCGGCATGGCGACGCTGAGCAAAGTGAGCATGCTGCCGTGCCCTCCCTGCTGGGAGAAGCCTGCTGCATGTTTCATCAGCACCAGCCGTGCCCCGGGCATCACGCCTCAGGAACCACTACTGCTGTGCCCACCCAGAGAGAGAGAGAGAGAGAGAGAGAGAGAGAGGGAGAGGGGACGGGGACGGGGACTGGGACTGGGGCAGGGACTGTCGGAACCCTCTTTCCACCTTGGATTTCTATTGCCTAGTGTCTTTATGTGCAGGTCTGTTGATGGTAAAAAAAGTGAGAGAGAGAGAATGTGTATGTGGGCAAAATCTCCAGATGCACTCCGAGCACCCTAATGCCTGAATAAGACAGAAATGCATGTTCGAAGCAGGGACTTAAGCAGCTTTGTGAGACAGCGCCGACTAAAGAGAGATAAACGCGGGCTGCTGATGGCATGCAGCACTGAGCCCTAATACCTCCTGTTTCTCTGAGCCTGAGGAAGCGGCGGACGACCTGGCTACCCTGGCAACAACAAAGTACGTACGGTAACCAAGCACTCGGCTGCTATCTTGGGGATTTCAGATCTCTATTTATGAGTGAGGGAGAGAGAGAGAGGAAGAGAGACAGGAGAAGCAGAGATAGGGGTAGAGAGAGAGAGAGAGGGAGAGGGAGAGAGAAGGGTCGGCAAATTAGGGCAGGAGGCTGATTGATATTCCAGGGCATGAGGGAGGCACGGAGCTATAAAGCAGATGATGCAGAGAGAGGGGTTTGCGGCAGGTGAGGCTGCTGTGCTCTTGTCTCTTGGTTCTGTGCTCTACTGAGGCAGAGGCCCCTCTTTGATCTCCCTCCCTCCCTCCCTCCCTCACACTCTCTCTATATGGGTGCTCCAGCTGTGCCTGCCCATTCTCGGTCTGATCGCACCTCGCTCGCTCTCTCTCTCTCCGGCCGCATTTTCCGTCCCCAAGATCACTTACATTGATCTCCCGGAACCGAACTGAACGAGAAGTCTCGAATGCTACCCGTGCCGAGGGATTATTTGCTTTGAGACAGACTTCATCAATAATGGTGGTACAAAAGGCGCAATGACATTACTGGCCCGAAATGCTATATGCCTTGCTGCGCTCAATAAGGGCACAGTCATTTATTTCTCCCTGTGAGGCTTGTCGCTCCGCTCCTCTCTCCCTCTCTTCTTAGCCCCTCCACTCGCCAGCTCACCTAATTGATGAAGCAGAGCGGTCACCATGCCACTCACTCGCTACCTTTCTTTTTCCTGCCCCCCCACCCCCGAGTCTCTCCTCCCCTCTCTGTTCTCCTGTCTTGCTTCATTTTCTGTATCCATCTCCCCTTGTCTTCCTCATGAGCGTTCTTTTCACTGTACCCTTCTTGTCCTGCTTTTCTTTTCTTGCTTTTTGGTCCACTTTAACAGCAGATTAACCTTTTACCTCCAAACAGGGGACTTGTCATTAGTGACCTTGGGATAGTGGCTGAGGCGGGTGTCTGGCGCAGACTGCCGCATACAAGCCTTGATGAAGAACGGCAGACTCTTCCTGTCCCAGTCGTGTAGCCTAGTCTGAAGTACTAGGTACACTCTGACTAACTCACCTAATCATGGTTCACAGGACTAGCCTCGCTAGTAATGTAATGGGAAATATTTGTCCAGCTACGTAATATGTTCCTGTAACAATAAATTCAAAGAGTCAGTTCGCTTGGCTCTCTGTGGTACATGCAGCCACTGATTTAATACAGATAAATCAGGGTATCTGCATTCACTTGTCAGTGTCATATATTTCAGGAGCTCAGAGTGATTGAAGAATGGGGCGGTGTGCTAAGCTCTATGCTAAAGAACTGGACTGCTCTGCACTGATTTGTGAAAGGACTTCAGCCACAGATTGTTTACATAGTGCTCTGATATTTGGTCTGCATGATTCTAGCCTTTCAGAGGTTTCTTCCGTCTGTCGCCTCTGTGGATGCTTTAGCAGACGCTGATTTTGGCTCTAGCCTCTTGTTAAGGCAAAGGCTGAGTTGGCTGGGATTCAAACCTGCTACATAAGAGAATGCTGGTTAAAGGGTATTATAATGCAATTAGCAGGAGAAGGAGTGGTAAGGGGCAATCAAATGGTGGGGTCGGGAGACTGGGAGAGTTCACGGAGAGGGGTTTTTTGCAGCAGGCAGGGCTGTTTTCAAGGCCGTGACAATGCCCCAGGCCTTTCCCAGAAGGTGCCCTTCATGTCCCGGACTCTTATGTTCTATTCATGTCAAGTCTTGGCTCGCTGCCTTATCAACTGCATAGCTGTTACCGGAGGACCAGGCTGGGGAATATTTGCTCTGAAAACCCAGCCGGGCCGAGCCAGGCTAATGCTAAAAGCCACAGATACACCGATAATGTATATGAAATCAGAGCAGAGCCCGGATACACCGCAGGGAACAAGTGAGACAGAGGGAGAGATGGAGCGAAGGGTTCGGAGGAGGGATGAGGATTATTATTGCCAGGCAGTTCTTTCATCGATTTTTTTTTTCCCTCTTTTCTTCAATTGCTGCTAAAATAACAGCACTTGGATGAACCTCCTAAAATAATTAGCAAATACAGTGTAAAGCTCAGATGGGAAATGTAGGCAAGGGGGCAATTCCTTATCTTTGTCACTGCTAGCCATCACATATACATTATTAGTCAACAACAATTGCAATTATGAGTAAAAAATGATGAAAATACATAATACATGGATTTTGGTATGCGGGAGGATCTGTGATGTGCAAGGTAATGTTGACAGATTGCAATACACTACAGGAAGCGTTGAGGGCGATATGGCATCTATTGTTTCCGTGCAGGGAGGAGCCGCGCAATAGTTCAGTCAATTAGCTGGAATACATTTGATAAAGTCATTGATTATAGTGATGATTATCCGTCCCACCCATCAGTCGTATCATGCTAGCCCGCCATTGCTGCACTCGCTGTGGTCTGATACAAACAGAGAACAATACATTCGACAAATGTACAAACCAGGCAGGAAAGCATAAGAGTCTATATCCGGCAGGAGCGGGGGTGGCTGGTGGGTGGCGGGGGGAGGACATGCTCTTTGAAAAGCGTCCGCTGATGCGATTGCTCTGTCAGAAACGCTTTCTCTGATGCCCGGAGAGTCAGCGGTTTGGGGGATGAGGCTTAAGACAAAGGGATGCTGGAGCTTTGGCTCATTTATTCCCCTGTCTCTCGCTCTCTCCCTCCCCTCCCTCCTCACTGTCTGTTGTGCGGACCTGCTGGGGAGAGAGAGAGAGAGAGAGAGAGAGAGAGAGAAAGAGAGAGAGAGAGAGAGAGAGTGTGTGGACAGGGATGGGCGAGTGTGTGAATGTGTTGGTGGAGCAGAGCCAAGCCAGAAGAGGGAGACGGGGGAGTGGGGAGCCTTTGTTCTTTGCTGATGGAAAAAAAAAAAGCTGTACCGGGTCCCGAAACGCACTCTGGCCGACATCAGGGCGCATCACAAGGCGAGTAGCATGGTGCAGCGTGATTAGATTAAACCCAGGGCCCAAATTACTCCGCTCGCCCTAATTAAACTTTAATCTCCAATACCACACAGATTACCTGCAATGTAATTGAGCGAGGAGCAGTGATTTAAGGAGGGCTCATGGTGTGTGTGTGTGTGTGTGTGTGTGTGTGTGTGGGAGGGAGAGACAGAGACGGAGAGAAAGGATGCAGGGTTGGCTGAAGGTCATGTTCCCCTGCAGGCAAAATCTCTCTCTCTTTCTCTTTATCAAATTTTTTTTCATTCCTTCTTTGTGGATAGAGGACGGTGGAGGCGTCAGTGCCTGCCCAAAAGTGGAGCAGTCAGCTCCAGCTATGGGTGCTGTCCGACTCAATGTCCCCTACACCCGAGTGAAGTCCAAGTAATAGCACTCTAGTCCACTGCCCCCCACACCCCCACCCCCCAACTCTGTGCATCATTCCTCTCAGTTTCATAAAACAACAACCATATTTCCTGTGTGAGTGAGTGAGTGAGTTGGAGTCAGTGTGTGTGTGTGTGTGTGTGTGTGTGTGTGTGTGTGTGTGTGTGTGTGTGTGTGTGTGTGTGTGTGTGTG
>JBBPDB010000028.1:8778735-8788435 GCA_037974465.1 Brachypetersius altus | reverse complement strand
GAGAGGGAGAGAGAGAGAGAGAGAGAGAGAGGGAGAGAGAGAGAGAGAGAGAGAGAGAGAGAGAGAGAGAGAGAGAGCAGTATATGAACTTGCCTTGTGATTTATTTCGTGTTTATTCTGAATCCAGGACCCTACAATGAACTAAAAGCGCCACCACGTGGACTTACAGAAACATGCTCGTGTTACTTAATGCTTGTACTGAATGAACAGATCTTCAGGAATAATTGAACAATTCTCACAAGAATCGTATGTTAAACATGGACTGTCACTTTAACTTTAAGATTGTGCTATGAAAGCATTATAGATTGATTATAAGGCCACAGGATAATTACATGTGAAAATATAATAAAGTTAATTGCTTTATTTTTTAAAACTTAATTTATTTTTTATATCTCTCTATATATAAACTACTGTTTGTTTTATATTTATCTGTCATTTTTCTAGTTTGCCTGTGACCTCAGGGATAGAGTTGTAATCATCATAATTATGATTGTCATTCATCATCAATTGACAGTATTTCAGTCATTGCTTGATTTATACATAGACCAACTGGCCAACCAAGATATAGTTCCACCTGCTGTGAAAGCAGCCTCAGTCTACCACATCTTTGTCTTTTGCACAGAGTTTGCATAAAGATTTCTACATTTTATTAACTGTGTAAAAATATATGTGTGTTTTTCATCATCACACACCATCTCTAGGTGTCAATATGCACAATATCGCAGCCTCTTGGCTGTTAGCATGTAAATATGCCTCATAAATAATATTAATCAAAAACTACGGAATCACGCCACCTGTTTCCCTCATGAATATGCATGGCCCGTTTACGCTGTTTATGCTTTAATTTATCATTGTCACAGCACGCTCTCCTCAAATTTAATAACCAAACAACACTGTAAAATTAAACAGCCAATTTGGACTTCTGACATATGTGTTGTTAATGTATTGCATCGCTGCACTCATCGCCAGCTCCTAAGCGATTTCATCTGTGAGGGGAAGAAGTGAAACCCGTTGGAAAGTGATCACTCCGAGGTGTGTCATCAGCTGAGGCAGGGCCTAGGATCTGTGGCCAAGTGAGATCGTTTATACTGGCGCACGCAAAAGTGTATAATGTTTGCTTAGGCTCGCTTTTAATGGGGTGGAAAATACTTAAGGGGGAATCAAACCAGTTGTTGGTTGATGGTTAAGCCAAGTCATTCTGAGTGGTTCCAGTTACGTAAAGTAATTAAATCCTGAGACGACCTCACCAAGTTAGAATTGGTCACAGTTATCGAATCCAGACTTGTGAATTGTTTCATGCTTTTAAAAGCAACTCCACAGACAGCTGTTAAAAGAAATGGTTGCATCCCAAAGGTGTAAATGAGCCAGTCAAGTTCCTCCACACCAAATTCATCCAATCACGTCTTTATAGACCTTGCTGGAATAGAAAAGGTTCTTCCGCAAACTGTGTCCACATGGTCTGTTGAAGCATTAAGATTGTCCTTCACTGTATGTAAGGCTCTAAAAAACCCTAAAAAAAACAGGTGTGTCCCAACACTTTTGTCCATATAATGTTTCTCTGTGTGTGTGTGTGAGAGAGAGTAAATTGAGACCTGTGTGTGTGTGTGTGTGAGAGAGAGTGAGAGCGAGCGGTATATATCAGCTGCGCGTGATTTATTCTGTGGGCGTGGTTACGCACCTAGGTTCTGAATCCAACACCATACAATGAACAAATAGTGCCACCAAGTGGACGTACAATACTCAGCAGCTGGACAAAAGACAGAATTCAGACAAGATATCTTCTCCTCTTGTTTTCCCTAGCAATACAAGAGGAAACCAGACGTTATACAGCACTGTATATTACTTTTACAACCATCACTTTTTCACCACTCTATGATGTTTTGGAAGTACTGTGTTATACATAATAGTTTTGCAATATCCTGCGGTAAAGTATGTTCGTCAAGTGTAATAAATCACAAGTAGGAGTCTTCAAAGAATTTGATAGAAAGACATGTAATAAAGAGCTTTTACACCTTGGCTTTGCTTACAGCTTGGCTTGCACTTAAACCTGGCCAGGCGAACTGTTGCCTGGAGACGGCAGAGGATGTTTCAGATCTAATCGTTCTAGTGATGACTTCGATGAGGCAGATGTTTATCTTTCTCAGCATAGGAAGCTTTCAGTCTCAGTCTTATAGAAGGTTTTTTGGCTGCAATTAAACTAACAAAAAGCTTCAATTACAATATAGTAATTTTTGACACAGACACACTCTTTGTATATATGTATGCATATATGTGTATATGTATATACAGTAGCCTACAGTTCTGTGCTGTAAGTTTTAGACTTATTAGACTGTTTAACGCCATTAATTAACATTAGAAATGCAAACAAACAAGAAACTCTGCATTAGCAGCTCCAGATTTAATCTAATGTAGTTTCGATTGAGCTGAACCAGGTATTTGTGGTATATATATATATATATTATGTCCCTTCCACTTTAAAATTGGTTCAAATGCCCTTGATTTAAAAAAGTCACCATGGCATGCAATTAATCAGCGTAAATGTTTTTAACACATTACTTTTTCTGTGAACTCATCAACCATCTTCGGCCTTGGCTGATAACATAGACCACAGCTGTTGCCGTTATTTCATTAGACACTCTGATACCTATTTGCTCCTCTCCCTGCCCCTGTCTTATACACATCATATGTGTGCTCCTCTCCGCCTTGCCATACTGTGTCCTCTCACAAAGCCTGGCACCAGCATGACACTGTCTTCGTACTCCATCTTCAACAACACGAAACCTGGGCATCACATGGGCTTCTATGTCTATATACTGCCATGCTTTGACATGCAGCTGTAACACAAGATTGAGAGCATGTTTCTATCTGTTTCAATTGAACCTCCTCTGAGGACACGTGTTTACATTTCCTTTCAGTTTGGAGGGCAGACACTGACACTTGCTCCATTGTACATGTATGAAAAAAGTGTAAAGTGATTTGAATGAAATCATGCAATGCATGAGAGCACGGAGGCGAGTGAGAGGGGTTCTGATGGACAGAAATAGAAACTGTTTTGATGAGCTGTCAAGAGTCAGAAGAGAAATGCATCACCACAATGACAAAACGTCTTTAGTTGTGAAATAAATGTCAGAACAACAGAAATGCACACGAACACAATGAGAAATGCTGACATATGTGAGATAGTGCGTTACTGATTTTAGAACTGCTTCAAGAGTGAGGGTCGCCTCAAAAATCAGTGAGAAAAAACCGAATTTATTCGGTGTGCTAAGGAAGCACACACAGCCACCTGGTGGTCAAAACCATGAATTACAACTAGTTACAACAGCAAAGTTAAGCGGGGCCAGAATGGATTTTGTAAAGCATTAGAGTAACGTCCGGAATACAGTGCAAAGAGTGCAGCGGATACTCTTAAAAAGCTGGCAAACAGGGTTCTTTGTAGCGATTCCATAAAAGAATTGATGATCCTTTATTGCAAAGGAAATGTGTAAGAACCGAATAATGCAAAGCTTCTGTGGCAGTTAATGCTATTTCTTAGAACCATATGTCAAGCCAGGAACCATTTAGGAGCATTAAGTGCGTCTGCCTGCATCAGCAACCGTGCTCTGATGCACTTATGTTTTCTCTTTAAGGTCACAGTGACATTGCTGTCTCTCCTGGTAGTCGGCTGAAAGACGCACTCCATTCTGAGTAGAGGATAAAGCAGCGGAGTTTGTTTGAGTGATGGAGCGCTTTAGGGATTAGCGCATTAGGGAATGATTTTCCATCAGACTCCTCATGGCTGAATATGTGGTATAAGCTTCTGTTTAGCTTTGCTGAACCTCATGGTCAGAGACCACGCTCACTTTGAAACAGCAGGGGTCAGGGGTTAGGGACCACCCATTACATTTCTGTTAACTGCCTGCTGCCCTAAAAGAAATGTTTTTCAAATCAGCAAAGACCTGCTTGCTTTTTAAATGAAAGAATATGAACTGTCATTGTGTAAAGTGCATGCATAAACCTGATCCAAACACTTAAGTTGCATAACTAAAAGACATTACAATCATCAGAACGTGAATGTATAAAATAACAAAATGTGAAAACACTGACAGTAAAGCAGCATGCTGTATTATCTAATGCCATGGCATGCATGTCAGAAATAGCAGGAATAAGAACAAACATGCTGTTCATCACTTACGAGGCCTCATCATTTACAAATCAAGCCCTGCTTCAAACCGTACACACTTGTCACACACTGAGCAATAGGCTAGACTATTAAAGTTTGCTTCCAACGTTGGTGACACAGTTTGGGGAAGAAACTTTTCTATTATAGCATGAGTTCGGAGTGGAAGAACTTGCCTGGCCCTCTTGTAATTCTACCCCATAAAGACTCTCTTTTCTTTCTCCCTTGGCTGACTTGAGGGGAATGGGTTCCTGACCTCAACCCCATCCAACACCTTTGGGAGAAACACAGAGATTGCAAGCCAGGCCTTCTCGTCCAACATCAGTGCCTGACCCGATAACTTCTCTACCGAAATAATGGACACAAATTCCCACAGAAACCTCAAACTCTTAAGGAATACCTTCCAAGAAGAGTGGAAGCAGTTATAGCTGCAAAGGGGGAACCAACTCCATTTTAATGTCTATGTACTTGAATGCTATGTCATTAAAGTTCCTGATGGTGTAATGTTCAGGTGTCCCAATACTTTTCTCCATATAAGCACACTAGCGGACCAGTACCGGTTTGAGTAAGGAAAAATTATGTCATTAGACTAAACTATTCAAAGAGCAACCACAGCACTGTTAGGTCTCTGCTGCTGCACGGCACACAAACGGTGTTCAACAGCTTCACTTCTTTTATTGCACACCTTTATCATTTTGCAAACAAGTCGTCACAGTAACAATGCATAAGAGAGAGAGAAAAAAAAAAAACAGAAGCATTTTGACTGTTAAGAACAGCCTCTTGGGTTCTACGTACAGTATTTATAGATATGTACACATACACAATGCAAGAGCAGGGAGATATTCTGGGCCAGATTTGGCCTCCGAAAGCCCACCGTGATCATGCCTTCTCCCTGCTTAGAAGCCCCGCAAACCCCCCAAACCCCCGGGCTTCTGAATCCGGGTCCAGAACCAGGGGGTTCAGAGGTCCATTTGTGACAAATCCCAAAACATTCAAGTATCTCTAGCATTGCACAGGCACTGAGTTTACACAGAAACACACACATACACACGCCTCAACTCTTCCCTTTCTACTGTCATACCTCCCAATGGTAATCAGAAACAGGGACTTCAGGAGGAAGATTCCAAAAATAACATAAAAGAAAAAGTAACCAAAAAAAAAAAGGAAACAATTTTGCAGAAATGTATCACCCTTAGACATTAATAAATAATAAAGAGAAGCTTTCAAACACAACACACAATTGCACTGAGTGTCTTGCAATAGCTCGATTTTGAAAATAATTCATCTTGCTCTTTAAACAAACAAACAAAAAAGTTGCCGTGTGTCAGTAAAGAGTCTCGTTTGAAGCTGAACGGACAGTCAGCTGCCCCTGTGGAAATAGTAAAGGCACTCTCTTGCCTTTTTTGGCCATAGTTTAGGAGAAAGCCCCCCTCTGAGAACTGAGAACAAAAATCCATCAGCAATATCGGAGAATTTGACACTTTAAGCAGGTAAAATCAGCGGAGTAGAACGCTTGTAACGAATGCGGCTTTGAGTGTTTTGACTGCGATGACTATAACTTAAGACTGAAGTATTCAAAAAAATCAACTAACAACTGAAGCGAACAGGCCTTTTGTTTTATTGTACAAAATACACAAAGATTTTTTATGTACACTGGGGCAGAATGGATCGTTTCTGCTTGATAATTTCTAAGTGGCAGAATGAGACAAAATCGAGACAGGTGAGTGTGAATGAGGAAATGGATGCCTTCTTGTGAAATGGCCTGCGATGTAATAACAGGGGTCAGAGGTTTGTTTCAAACCATGTACCGTCTTTGATTGGTTCTCTGCGACTGCACCATGGGCCGCGAGAGAGCAGCCACTGAGAGATGATGAGATAGCCTGTGTGCGGTGACAAAAAGGACACAGAATTACCAAGTGGCGCATCTGAGGGAGCGAGGAAGCTGCCCATGCTGGGGAAACAGGTGCGTTCAGCATGGGGTCGGAGACAGCGGGCGGAACAAAAAACACCAATCAGTGTCATTCTCTGCTCCTCCAGCAAGTCCCTACCAAGTTCCAACCCTTTTGAATAACCCCAAATGAGGCACACACTCCACTGCTGAATATACCAAAATGAAAGATGAGCTCACAAACAAGAAAAAAAAAAAACCCTCTCGACGTCGGATTGCACAATATCCAATTTAACGAAGTCTCCGTGAAAGGTGCCGAACGCGACCGGAGGCCAGGAAACCCAAATCAGGTCAGACTCGAAGAGGAGAGGAGTTGAGTAAGAGTCGTCGCAGGAGAAGCACCGCACTGCAGTACTCCTCTTAAAGCTTCAATACGCCCTTATGTAAAAGATCTCACACAGAGCGCCGCAACAGTTGGCTACATACAATATGATCAGCAGCCATAGATATAAGTCTTATACGAACAGGACTACATAAACGGTATTCGTTTCTTTTCTCCCCGCAAACTCCCTCCACCTAATGATTCTCTGCCCCCGTTTCTTTAGTAAAAATCTACTGTACACCACGTAGACTTTTGCACACCTGTTGTACACTCAGGTTACTTAATATACTGAAATGACTCTCCAAGATAAATATGCAAAAGTAATAAATTATTTCTGAAAGACTGTAGAATAAAAAGCAGGATGTAACAAAACAGTATGTACTGCGGCTTCCATCACAGATAAAAAAAACCTCAAGCCTTGGCCTTTGAAGGCAAAAAAAGAACAAATAAAGTCCAAAGTATCATTGGTACCATCAAAAGAACTGAAAATGGACCTCTTTTCTGTAATGCTGCAGGTCTAAAGCCTCTCTAAAGAAAAGAACTCCCATGTCTGGTATCTGTGGACATACAACACATGGACACGTATGCAGGGCTGTTCGGTTTGGAGGCGTTTGCAGCAAGTCTCGGAATTCACTGAATTCAAAGCTGTGGCTCGGGTGCAAGCCTGTGGCTCGTAGCAGGTGTGTCCTGACAAGCACCGAGGCTGGTGGGCTTCAGGTCCTGGGGCCCCTACTACCTGGCTCTGGGGGCCTGATGGAGGGGAGCAGCGGCAGGCTGGGGCTCCAGGTCGTCCTCCACCACGGTGGAGTAGCCCTCCTTCTCCACGCACTCGGCTAGAACATTAAGGGCGAGGCGCAGGCGGCGGTCCAGAGCCTGCAGGTGTGGCTTGATGAGGATGGGGGCCAGGCGGTCCCGCAGGAGAGATTCCTCCATCAGAGAGCTCAGCTGGTACTCCTCTTTAGCCAGCAGCTGCAGCCGAAGGTAGGTAGACCTCCTCACCCTGATTTAGCGAAGAGGGAACAGAGAGTGAGAGAATGAGAGAGAGCCAAAAATAATTAGAATGAAAAGTGAGGCAAGAAAAGGAAATGGTGTGAAATGAGAGCTTACCCCACTATAATAAAAGAGCACGCCCAAACCTTCATACACGTTTCTCCACTGATGTCCACAGGCTATCTATGCTAGTGTAAGAATACACTTTTGTTTTGTTTGGTGATGGCTGCAATTCCTAAACATTTTTAGTCCAAGACCGTTATGGCTAGTAGGTGCCACAGTGTCCATATATCCGCATATGATGAGGTAATTTGAAATATACTGTCTTTGTGATACCACAAACACCAAACATTTACACATATTTGTCTATTCAACCAACATCAGTACAGCTCTGCACATTCACAACAAAGTTATATACAGTGTTTCAATATAAAGTGTTTTAAAGCAGTGGTCCCCAACCTTTATTTGGTCACGGACCGGTTTAATATCAGAGACTATGTTCGCGGCCCGGCCTTTAAGGTGTATATTATATAAATAAATGATGCGCATAAAAAAGGGATAATTAAAAAATATAATAATGTGGTATCTTTAAAATATAATAATAAACGTAAATCCAGTGTGTACTCGCAGCTTTATTAACAACATAACACGGGTAACATCCACGTTTTTTTTCTGTGCAGCTGGATGTTACCCGGGGTTTGGGGACCACTGTTTTAAAGGACAGAGACTTAGAACAGAGCACAAATCAGTATTAAAGACTAAAACAATCTGTGTAATTCTAAAGGCTAAAATGAATTGACTATTTTTGCACATAAACAGCAACAGTACGACATTAACTATCAGCAATAAATTACAATAAACATATTCTATTGTTCTAATATGGGAATCTTTATAACAGGGCAGTTTTAATGCAAGTGACAATTTAGGCAAGCAGTTTACAAATCTTGAATTTGAGCAGGAATATGTTTCCATGAACTAAAATGAGCTAAATTAGCCCCCTTTCCCCAGAACAAAACGGAATAAGCAAACATCAGACACCAAAAATGATTGCCTGAATTTGATGAAAAGGGTAACATTTAATTAGAAAATCTTTATGAAATCTCACCTGCAGCACTGACTCAAAGGCACCAAGATCGACATTTCGTCATGAGAGTGTTTTCCAAACCTGTGGGGTGTGAAAAACGAAGAATTAGAAACAGCTCAGATTGTTGAAAGAGGAGAGTTTAGTGAGACCTACGCCCAAGGAATTAGAGATTTGCTAGTTCAAATCGGATGCCAGGCACTAAAGGATACAGATCCAACACCCTTGAGTATTACCTTTATGCTTTCGAGCAAAGCTCTGAACCCCCAGTTTCTGTACGAGTGCTGTAGTGTGGCCTACTTTCGATGCAGACCCAACAACCTTGAAAAGCAGCAGTAACTGCTCAGTTGATGAATGAATCAAATTCTGCCCTGGAGACACGCTTGAGTAGCAATTTTCAGCTGAATTTTTGGTCCATAATTTGTCTTATCTTAGAGCTGCTAAATAATTTGTGTAAAAGCTTTTGCACTTGTACAGAACAACAGTGCTTTCATCTACACCATGGATCTCCACACGCTGACTTTCACACCCAGCCTTCAGCAGTACATACATTATCAGCTGAGATGTGACCTTCGCTGACAACATACATATTCACTTTGCTTGAAGGATCCCCCAGTTTCCATGGTTTCGGATTAGCTTTGCTAGTATAAAGTGGAGGTACATGGAAGGAGATGGAAGGATGCTGAACATGGCTCACCCTCTGCCATTGTCCAGATGGATGATGAATGTCTCATTCCCAAACTTCTCAAAGGTCTCATAATGGTGACGGTCCATGTTGCCTGTCCGAAAGGAATAGAGGGATGGAGAAAGAGAAAGAAAAAACAGACATAGAAAATTTCAGTCTTTTCATGTTTGTGTAAAGTGTCCATTTTGTTAAATGCAAACATACCACAGTGTGAAATTCTTTCAACCCATTAACCCAAGTGAAGCAACCAGCAGCCAAGAACACAGTGCCCAGGAGCAGAGGTGCCACTAGCAGTCCTGGGATCTGAACCCACAACCTTCTGATTACAGGGGCAACTCCCTAACCACTAGGCCTCCTGCCTATTGTTTAAATTGCATTAACCCTGAGAAGTCGCATCTACTGCCAGAGCAAGTTGTAATTCTACTTAAATTAATTGTTATATTGGATCATGTTTTTAAACAGGAGTGCAACTCACCCATGAGGAAGTCAAAAATGGTCATATCCATGATGTCCAG
>JBBPDB010000028.1:8771235-8773735 GCA_037974465.1 Brachypetersius altus | reverse complement strand
GAGAGAAATAATGCAAAGCTGACTCCTGCTTTAAAGTCTGGTTTTCTGGCTCAGGCCCTGGGCCCCTGAGGGACAGAAACCCAAGCCTGCAAGATGAAGCCACTCGGGGGCTACAAAGCCACCAAGTCATGCTGGAGGCTGATGACAAAGAGCCCAGTGTGGAGACTTGGCTGTGCTTGAACAGTCTGTCAGCCATACGGGGGTACTGGCACAGGACTATAACATACAGAATATGGATGGAGGGATGGCAGAGGGAGAATAAAGTGGACTAATGCTTGGGATGCGTTACTTTATTCCGGGGGTCACCAACGTGGTGCCTGTTGGACCACATGAGTGTGGTGCCCGTTGGACCGCTGCTCATGTGCCCAAGAACCACAAGTGAACAGCATCTATCATTTAATTTGATCCTGTTGCTTTTTTTCTTTAATCACATTTGCATCTATATAGATTAGAAAGTAACGATATCTAAAAAAAGCCTTTAAAAACATGTTTATCATACATTACATTCAGATAAGTTTAGGTAAACTCTGTTCTAGTGTATCAAACTCTGTTCTGGTGTATCAAACTGGCAGCCCTTCATATGGCTCAGTACCCAGGAAGTAGCTCTCAGTTTCAAAAAGGTTGGTGACCCCTGCTTTATCTAAAGGTCTACTGGTCCACTTTCTTCTGTTCATCTTTTCAGCAAAGTTGTTCTGTATAGGCATCCCTTTTGTCGATATATTAGCCCCAAATCACTTTTCCCACTATTGTGTGTTTGTACATATTTTGTGTAAATGAAATTGCAAATAAATGCTCAGTTACTACTAGATCCCTCGATTACTAATATAGTTGATGGGGACAGGCCTGGCATGAACCTAACTGGACAGCAAATTACAAGGCTGCATTTATAATCACCTGACCTCGTTATACACAATGACTAATACCAGTCTGCATGATAAAATCTGCTTCAACTGAATAATTTAAAATGGGATGGATTTTGTTACTCACAAAGCAAAACACTGGATCTCGAAAAACGGATGTGATATGATTTCAACTCACGTAAGTTTATACCATTTCTATTGGTGCATTCATCGTGCAATTTTAACACCGTGCAAACTGCTCTGTGTAGTCCAGTGCAGTTACAATCTACAGTATATGACAGACACATGCTCTGGCCTACAGGTGTTAACTCTACAGGTGCTGTAGAACACATGGTCAAAATAAAGTTGGTCTAAACAAGCTCAATCAACGCCTGTCCCACACAAAGGGCCTCTCTGTGAGCTTCCTCGTTAAAGTCAGCAGGGAGCTTCTCCCAACTTTGATTGCTCTCATATGCACCTTGTTATCCTCAGAGCTCACGTCACCGCGACGTGGATCGGATCAATCTCGCTAAGTGCTTTTCAGGCTGCCGGCCAGGGGGCTGGAGTGATGGGGCCTAAGCGGCGTGTGGAGAATCGGAGCCGTTGGGGCTAGGTTGTGTAACGGCGGTCCAAGTTGCTCTTTAGGTCCGACTGAAGCCTCCTCCTGCCTAAAATCGATACTTGTGTGGGCACGGATGTGGCAGCTTTTGCCAAACCCACGCAAATGCCCAAAGACCAACTGGGCTGAGCACTGGGCTGAATCCCAACAGTCTGTGTTTAACCACGCCAACTGAAAGAGCTAGAGCATGTCTGAAGAAACAGTTTGGTAAAAAAAGTCTAATTTACACCATTTTTCCTTTGTATAAATGTGGCCCGAAAGACATGTTTGGCGTCTGGGGATGTCTATAAAGGTTACCAAAAGTATGGAGAAAATACAGCTTCAGCTGCTACTACGGTTTTAACAATTCAAAGTGCTTTTGTTCATTTTAATAAAAACAGTATTTCACTGGATGTCAGAAACCACTTTAGAACATAAGCAGTCATCATATAAACCTGTTACAACTTGCTAAAGCTTAACATGATTTGAACAGTGCTTGGTGTTGAGTATCCATCCAGTGCAAAACTAAAGAAACTGACTTTAATCACAAAACATATCTTGAGTGACTGACTGCAATTGGAAAATCCATACATTGGATATACAGGATGAGTGTCCCTCATGTCTCTAGTTGTAATGGAATACGAGTAAGATTCTTGAAACAAAGCAGAAAGATGGTAAACACTGTAAACTGTTGTTACAGCCAGGCTCCAGCTGCTGGCCATGTGTGTGTGGGTGTTAGGCAGGTATGAACAGAGTGAAAAGACAGGCAGATTGGGCGGCGTTTGAATAAAACGTGAACACGTGTGCATACATCTCTGGCCGGACCTGAGTGAGCCTCTGCTATTCACCCAGCAGGTGTTTCAGAGCGGGCAGGCCTACCTGTCGAGATGAAACGCTGCAATCTCCGCGTTGTGTCTCTCAAAGTCAGAGAAGTAGAAGAAGTCTGGGGGTGTCTCCTGCTCCCTGGTTTGTCTGGAGAACAGAGAAGAGAGAGAGAGAGAGAGAGAGAGAGAGAGAGAGAGAGAGAGAAAGAGAGAGAGACAGAAAGAGAGAGAGAGAGAGA
>JBBPDB010000028.1:8751127-8768823 GCA_037974465.1 Brachypetersius altus | reverse complement strand
GAAAGAGAGAGACAGAGAGAGAGAGAGAGAGAGAGAGAGAGAGAGAGAGAGAGAGAGAGAGAGAGAATATGGGAGTTAGGATTAGCATGCTAGGCAAAGTGCAGCCAGCAGTATCAAAGGCATTGCTGGCACACGTTCACTATGACTGAAATCTCAACATTCCATCTCTCACTGCAGGGGGTCTGAAAGAGAGCAGCCACTGTGGAGAGAGTGGAGAGAGGGAGAGAAACAGAAAGACAGACAATTGTTCCATGGTTTCAGAATACTATGAAATTACAGTTAGCAGAGATTTGATCTGCTGGTGTCAGGCAGCTGGGCTGAATGGCAATTTGGCAGCAAACTGTACGGGTCGACTCTCCTGGAGTCAGAGACAGACAGGGAGACAGACAGACGGATGGACAGGCAGGCAGGGTGGAACTCTGCCGAGTGAACCACATGTCTGATTCAGTGGAGGCCTGGAATTTTGGCAAGAAACAGAAAACCCAGGTGGACGCTGATTTTATAGCGCCATTCAGGCAGATTTCCACAACACACTGCAGTAAGACAAAGACTGTAAGATATAAAGACAGAAATACATCTTCAGTGTCATTTCGAAACCTCTTTTCGATATGAACAGCTGCAGAACAGACCAAGAGAAATGGTCCAGAAATTCCTCGAAATAAAGTACTGTTACATTAGTGTACATAAAATATACATATGAACATCTCATAAAAAATTGATCTGCCTTAAACAGCAGTAAAGCCAGGGTGAATCTCAAATCTCTCATTTTTGCTGCTCCTAACTTTGTTTTGTCCACTTTCTGCCGTAACAAAGTACATTTCCCACTTTTGGGACTAATAAAGGTTTATCTTATCTTATCTTATCTTATCTTATCTTATCTTATCTTATCTTAAGAACAGAGTGCATTGAGTTTTGTAAATCTGGCACTCTGGAAAATCGTTATTTGTTACACATACTACAATCTGTTTGGGTTCTGAGCCGGTATTTTCATTTCAATGTAGTTTGCAACTCCCTAACCACTAGGTCACCAGCTGCCCCAAAACATAATCATATTTTGTAGAAGCATTAAGCCACTTGAGGACATACAATACAGTGATCTTATTCCACTAAAAGAGGTTTTAGGCATCCCACTTTGTTTAATGCCAAAGAACTTTCTTACCCAGGACTGAATCACAGTTCTGCACTGCATCTCATATTGCTCTAACAGAACAAGGTGTGTTTGATGCTGGTGCTGTTGCAGTACGCTAACAAGTGTTCACTGCAGGGTTACACAGTTCTGGTCCTAATGGGCCACAGTCCAGGTGATTTCCCTGCTCAAACACAAATACTAAGTATGGTAATGAACTCAAGCTCAACCAGAAATGTTAGAGAGAAAGCACTGAACATTTAAGGACCAGAATTAGACCCCCCTGGTCGGCTCATGATAATTAGTTCCATTCACAGTTTTTTCTGTGAGGTTGCAGACTTGAACAAAGGTAAGAAAGCAGTAGGGGTGCTGTGTAAGAGTGGTGATTCACATCAGTCACTTTGTCGCTGCTACATGTACTTTTCCCAGTGTTTCTTTTAACTAGATCTAAACTCAAGCTTATTTCTTGGAACCGCTGGTGTGTGACAGACTGTTAATGACCAATCACAGCGAGCTTGTCCAGGGCCACTTCATCTGGCCTCACAGCGGAGGCACACGGGTAGATCTGAGTGTGACCCAGGTGTGCACTGCAGCCTCGCAGCAGGCCACCACAAACATCATTACAGGCAGCACTTTCTGCTCACAAAGCATCTCTGGCTGCATCTAAAACCTGTCACACCGTTCAATTTAAGCGAGTGGCTTGCCTTTATCTGAATATTCCCCCTTTGCCACCTGCGATTAGACCTAAGTGCATCACAAACCATCCCCCTCATCCACCTCTCGCGACCTCGTTGGTGACAAAACTCAAATAGGAAAAAAGTTTTTCTGCCTTTTTTGTGTTACTTCTCATCTTTTCATTCTGATGGAGGGGAGGGGGGGGACGCTCAGCTTTTCACTGCAAATCCCCATTATGATCCATTCAATTTCCTGGATCAAAAGGGAACTAATGGCTTTTTATTTGCGCAGAGGACTGAGATGTGGCGCTGATTCACAGAGGAATAAAAGGACCGGACGCCTCCCCGTGGGAGGAGAGCCTGTCAGGCTTTTGACCTAGAATTCAATGCAGTGCTGGGGAGGTGGAGCGGGTAGCGCCTGCTTCCACACCTGCTCTACAGCAGCACCGTATGATTCAAACTGTCAAGCTAAGACCACCAGGGAAGTGAGTGCTCAGCTTAAAGCGTTCCTAGAAGGGCAAAAAATACCTCTACCCTCTTATTCTAGAAGCAAAGAGACTAATCTCACATTACTATTGTCACTAAGTCACTTTGCAGTTACATCTACATTCCTAATATTAAGGTGCTGAAAAGGGTTCTCTGGAGCGATGCCATATAAGAACTGAGTGGCTTCAACTGGAATAATTAAACTGAAAGGCTCTTCAGGGAGCCAGAAGCCATTATTCTATGATTATCCTCCAAAGGACCTTTTAAACTATCTTTATTTTTACGAGTTAACAGACATAGGCAGTGATGTATAGTTATTGTCCAAATCTATTTCTAATCAATAGGATTTCTTTTCCGAAAACATTTTTTTATGCTTTTTTTTATGCTTTTTATGCAAAAGCATTTTCTTCATTTACGATCTGTAGGTTTAGGGAAGCTATTAAGTAACACCACAAACACAGCTGCTTTTTGGCATATTATACTTCTTGTACTACAAAAGTACTATTACATTAACAAAATAGTGGTCAAATTAATGTGGACACTTTTATCATCAACCTGCATCTGTGTTAATTAGCCGCCATCTGTTGCGACAGCAAAGCTGAAAACTGGCTTCGTATGTCTTGCTGTAAATATGAGCATACTGTCCTAAGAAGTGGGGAAGACATGGACTGAGAGTCACTCTGGAATTCCATTGCACAATTCAGATACGCAGAATAAAATGGGTATTATACGTAAAAGTGCCCTAAGAAGCAGATAGGAATCCTCGTCTAATCACTTTAGAGACAGTGTTGTGTTCTGCTTTTTGTATTATATCTGTTAACCTGTCCAGCCCTCTCGTATGTGTTCAGCCCTTCATATTTATTCATATCTTATTACTGAATTCTTCTGTATTTAGAACTCTGCTGAGATTCTCAATGCTTGAGTCTGTTGGGTAGATATTGCTCTTCTTCTGTTGGAATTTGTATTGTATAATAATTGCCAAGCATTGAATGAAAATAAAGGATGGCATTGAACTAAAAATGCCGTTACCATACAGACCTATGAGATGTAGAGGGTATCAACTATATATATATATATATATGCAGTTTTAAATTCCTCACTACTACAGGTATTGTGCGATCAACAAGAAGGTCTGTTTATAATAATTTGCTAGCTGCCTTGAAAGTTGATCACCACTTTTGAAATATGAGGCATATGGATATTCAATTAAGCTCCCTGTTGGTGCTATACAGCTTTCTCATTTTACGATCGTCTATAGCTCCATTCATCATTCTGGACACACTGATATTTATTTATCCATGGCTTCTTGTTAATTCCCTGAAGCCTTTGTTGCACAAGACTAGCATCTTAGCATCACATTATACATTTATCTGCAAGCAAATTGCTGTTATATTATTGATAGCATTGTTTCTAAAGAGTGATTTAACCGAAGATGTGCTGGAAGAGAGAAAAATAAAGCAATAAAGTAGAAAAGCTGCTGATTCTATATAGACGTCCATGTACTACGGTGGCTTTGTGGCCTTTATGACAGGAGAGCAAAACAACTGGAGCAAACAGTGTTGACAGATGCTCTCTCTCTCACCTTGGGCCAAAGAGTGCTATGCGCTCTCTCTCTCTCTCTCTCTTTCTCTTGCCACTGTGTTTCATATCCTGCTTGCTCTCACTACTATGTCCTGCTGGGCAGAGACTGGCAGGCCTGTTGCCACTGTCACCGTGACCCTGTCTGCAGTTTCCTGTCTGGTGGGAAGCCCTGGCCAGCCAAGGTGATTCAGACAGCCAGCGATGTGATAGTCCAAAAAGGAAAGGGAGCAGGGGTGAATGAGGCACGGTCGCGCAGAAAAGAGCGAGGTAATTGCCTCCGTATAAATCAAATTCAAGTGACAATAGAAACACGAGGCAGGCTGTTTATTTGCTGTATGTGGAAGTGAGTTCAGGGACGAATGTCACTCAAGACGGATGCTGAAGACCCATACAATGAGGTGTATAAAGAAGGGGTCACCTGCCGGTTAAATGTTTGACTCATGAGAACAAGGAGAGGACTTAAAAGACACAGCAGCTTGCATCAGGCCTGGAAACACATAAAGACCTTCTTTCAAGATCATCAAAGAGATGGAAAATGCTTTAAATAGATGCTTTGCCAAGGAAATATGTCACCGTTGGCCTAAGTTCTTATGGGATCAATGTAAAAGACACAACGTAGGCCCGAGGTGTCACCTGCTAATTGACAGGAAGTCGGCACAAATTCTCTGCCATCACCCAAACCTGCAGGTTTCCGTAGCGCAGGCAGCACCTAAGCTGTAATCACATCAAGTGTTTACAAAACGCACTCTTTCAGACACAAATGCTTGTAACGTGCCGCCACGCTGGCGCAGAAATGATTGGCATGTTCTTTTACAATGTCTCTCTAATGGGGTTACTATAAGATTAGCCTGGTTTGCTAAGCTTTTCAAAAGCCTACCAATGAGATTCAGCCAGAGAGTAACACTAGCAGATCATTGGGCCTCTTTAGATTTCCTTTTAAGAGCACATCAAATGGAGAGAGGGAGAGGGAGAGAGAGAGAGGGAGAGGGAGAGGGAGAGAGAGAGAGAGAGAGAATTGTACTGAAGCACACCCAAACCAACCATCAACAGCACATGCTTTTCACAACATAAAAAATCAGACAGAGGAGACAGAAGAGTGAGTCATTGGTCACTGGAGTTGTGACCACGCTGTGTTTAATCGTAATCTCATGTACCTCTAGGATTTAGCCTACTATTCCACACCTTTTCATCATTTCAGTGGCACTGCTGTGTTAACAGGCCTTTATCAAAGTCTATTATCTAGCTAGCAGCTTGAAATGTGGAACCACAGATATGGTGAAATGAGGCTGGATGCTCCGTATGGTACCCGTGGTCAGAAATGTGTGCCTTAATTCAGAGGTCTGGTCACCTGGGATGACAGCTGTGATCATTCTAGTGAAATGCTAATAATTCAAAATAATGCCGAACACAGCAATTAGACATGCCTTTTGGGCCTGGATAACCGGGCGGTGCCCTATAATGAATGTGCAACACTTCTATAACATCCTGTAAATTACAACACCGTGAGAGTGGACCTCTGATCATGCCTAATCGGAGACAAAACATTCAGAAAAATCAACCATGACCTAAGATTTTGTTTAAAATTTTTTATACATTTGCAAACAGTTTTTTTTTGCACACTACAGGTATTTTTTTCTTAATTGAGACATTTCAGAAATTCATTCATTCATCCATCCATCCATCCATCCATTCATTCATCCATTATCTGAGGAGTTCATCTTGGCCAGGATAATGGTAGAGCCTGGGCAGACTCTGGTCCATTACAAGGCAGACACATGCATGTTTTTGGACTGTGGGAGGACACCAGAGTACCCGATGGAAACCCATGTAGGCACAGGGAAAACAAGCAAACTCCACGAAGAAAACACCCTCAGCTGAAAGGAAGGAGTGAAAGTGATCATTTGTCATACGTGAACACACCACTGCACACAGTGTGAACAGCACGAAATTCTTCCTCTGCATTTAACCCATTCACCAAGTGAAGCAGGGGGCAGCCAGGAACACGGCACCCGGGGAGCAGTGTGTGGGGATGGTACCTTGCTCAGGGTACCTCAGTGGTGCGTAGCGGTCTTGGGAATCGAACCTGGACTTTCTGGTCGCAGGGCGAATGCCCTAACCACTAGGCCACCAGCTGCCCCTACCCGTGGTGCCACCTTGCCATCCGAATGGTTATACATTTATTCCCATTATATGTTCTCACAATCAGTATAGGAGAAAACGCTACTGTATTAATACTGTATTACTGTAGAGTAGCATAAAGTTATTTTAATATATTGAGAATTCTATGAAATATAATTAAGAAAAATATCAAAAAGAATCATTCTCTCTCTCTCTCTCTCTGTCTCACCCTATATATATATAAATGCATAAAACTGAATAATAAATTGTCTTTTTCTCCTGTTCCTATGCCGAATGTCAACTTGAATTCTACCATTCAACACTGTGTTTCAACAATGCTGGGGTTTTCTTCTGAAAGTTTTCTTCTTATTTAGATAATAACTCTTCAGCATAAAACGTTTATGGATCCCCTCATGGTGAGATCACTGTGATAAATAGCCTCCCTTTTGTGGTTAGCATGCCTGATGTGGCAATGAGCAACTGTAACCTTTAAGACCCTGTAAATTTGTAGACCTGTGTAATTTGTTTCATCGGGACAGAGATGTTAAAACGTATAGACCTATATTTCTTTGGCTTGATGAAAGGAAGACGGAAGTAACTTGAGTAATGCCCTTTCACCGAAGTGAAAAGGGCATTGCGGAATGTAGTGGCTGTAGCTGGATTATTAATGAGTATTAATGGCCGCTTGCATGTTGATGTCCTCTGGTGGGGAGAGGTCAACTCTGATACATTTAACTTTTCCTGCCATGTCCTTTACAGAAGTGACAAATCCCCTTTTTCCTCGTTATATAATGCCTGCCTAGAGAGTGACTTAAAACATGTCCCTGTGTATTGGATTAGCGGGTGTTCTGTGCTTAGGGAGGAAATCACTGACCGAAGCTGTGGCTTTGATTACTTTTGTACCACAACAGTTAAAAGTACAGTTTTTATTTACGAGCACGTTCCAGTCGGGTGCGTTGTATTATGACTGAAATGAACTCAGCTAGACGTGATGAAAGAAAAAAAAAAAACGAAGCAAATCTCATGTGAGAAGAAAATCCTCAAATAATTACAGTGGGCCAACAAGGCCAGATGAGCAGGGGATTTTTTTTTGTGGCAGAGCACTGCAACAGCTGTTAGCACACTCAGATGGTTGGCACCAGTGTCAGGAGGGACTGAGATAAGTGCAAAGTTGATTGGCAGTCAGCGAGGCGGTCAGTATTCCACTGATGAACTCCAATACCACCTTCAAGCCCTCGTGACTGGCATATCTGTGAACGAAGCCACACCTGCAAAATCTCTAGACTGGACAAGAGGAGTGGTCTACACAATATACAAAAACATAAGTTCTGTTTCTCGGTTTTATCTTTGCAAGTATTAAACTGAACGGCTTTGCTTTAATTTTTAAGAGCTGCTGACAATTTTTCTCCTCGTTTCCAAATGAAAATAAGATTTTGTTAAACATTACACATTTGCAAACAGGTCTTTACACACTACAGGTATTTTTTCTTAATTGAGATGTGCACATTTCAGAAATGTCCATCCATCCATCCATCCATCCATCCATCCATCCATCATCCATCATCCATCCATCCATCCATCCATCCATCCATCCATCCATCCATCCATCCATCCATTATCTGCTGAGTTTCAAAACTTCAACCTATAAAAGACAACCCGAGAAGCTGAACATTTTTGCAGTTGTCTCTTGGTTTTTTTCCAGAGCTGTATATTGTGTAGACCACTCCTCTTGTCCAATCTAGAGCCAGCCATTGTTCTTTATAGCACAATTTTAAAGGAAATGACAAACCATCAAAAGAAGAGAAATGAGGCCGTGTTTACTGAACTTTTCTTTCACAGAAGAAAATCAATCTCTTGTTCACTCTCAAACTAAATGTTAATAATTACCTTTGACGTACTTCTAGTAGTGTTTTGCTCCAACTTGTCACATTGCAACAGGAGAGTATTGATTACAGCAGTGTTTTTATACTTTTCCTCATTAAATAAGATTCAGGTGATCACTAATCAGTACCTCGTAAAGCAGAATGAGGTGCTTGTGTAGGAGTTTAACAGACACCGGCATGGAATGGTTGTCATGCTCATAGAGATGCTGTTTTAAATTAAATTGAAGTGATTTTTTTTTTGGGAGCTGTATTTACAAAATCATTGTTTGACCTTCAAAGTATGTCACGCATCCATTCGTTTCTATAACTGCTTAATCCTTACTAGGGTTGCGAGTTCAAAGTATGTCAAATTATTAATTTACAGTCCTAGCCTATATCCTGTGATCCCTCAGGAAACATCCAATGAAGACTGAGAGGTATCTCAGTAGTATCTATGTAGATGTAGCTAAGCGAGCTCTCTCATTGGACAGGGCTTCAGATTCCAGATTCACTGCCAGTATAATGAGGGAAATACAGAAGAAGCAACCAGTAACGTTTTAGTTTAAAATGTCAACAAAAAATATATTTTTTTAACGGTAGCTAGTCACAAGTAGCACACAGTTGCCTACAGTGCACACCCTGTCTCCTGCCTGAACTGCAAAAGTGCTGGGACCCATGGGAGAATCAATCCAGCAATTCCTGTCCTGTCCTTTCTCTCTCCAGCCCTTTCTAAAATCTCACTAACCCTCAGCACTGTCTGACCGGCGGTTGTTCCCACAAGTATTAAAAAGGCCCTTCCATCTGGCCAAACCAGTGACCCATGCAGCGATGGGGATGGCAGGCCAGACTGTGGACCCAGATTCACCCCTGTTACCAACACCTGAAACCTCTAAGCAGATCACAACTGCTGCTGGAACACCTAAACATGCGGCGCAGCAGTGAGGGGAGAGAAGGAGATCTATCATCCATACATGATCTGTCATCCCAGCTGGGTTTGTGGTCCCACCGACAGGGCTGCTTTATCTGGGCTCATATGCAGAGGGTACAGCTATACGACGGGGAGAAAAAGAAGATCCGTGAAGCTCTATAAGAGCTTTAAGAGGGAAAGGTAAAAATGAGAAATGGAATATGAGGAGGATAAAGAAAAGCACCAGAGAGGGAGACAACAGAGAAGAAATAAAGGAAAAGACAATAGAATTTCTTCAAGGGAGGAGCAAGAAGAGAGAAAAGAACATGAGAGAAAGGGAGAGAGAGGGGGGAAAGAGAGAGAGAGAAAGAGAGAGAGGGGGGGGGGGGGAGAAAGAAGACATATAGAGAAGAAAAGGGAATGAGAGAAAGAGAGCTTGGGAGAGAGAGAAAGGGAAAAAGAAGGGAATGAGACAGAAAGAGATAGAAGAGAGAGAAGAATGAGAAAGAAGAGAATAGAATGGAAAAAGAGAGCTAGAGGGAGAGAAAGAAAAAGAGAGGACTGAGTCAGAAAGAGAGAAGAGAGAGCGAAGAGAGAGAGAGAAGGGGACAGAAAGAGAGAGAAATATAAGAAAGAGTAAGGAAGACAAGTAAAAAAGGAGAGAGAGAGAGAGAGAGAGAGAGAGAGAGAGAGAGAGAAGCGGTTATGAGGAGCTTCTTTCATTCTTTATTTTCTGTCAGAGATGGGTCTCTGTCGGTGAGCCTCGCTTTATTGCTAAGGGACACCCGCCACACAGCAACCAGGTCACACAGCATGGCCCTTCATCTAGCTAGAGAAGAGAGGCAAATAAGAAAAGAAATAGCTGCAAAAAATGTAGCTGCAAACAAAAGAGAGAAAGAAATGGTTATGAAAAAAAAAGGAGGCTTCCTGCTGCAGGCATGAGAAATTTGAGGAGGAACCATGCATAGCCATGTGGGGGCTTAAACAGAGCTTACATAAGTCTGTAGTAAGAATATTATACACTTTTATCTGCTTATAAGATTCCCAAACTGATTTAGTTTACCAAATCTTTCTGAAATGGCACTGCTGGGCTTAATTTGTCTCCCCTGTCCTCATTTTAGCGGCAGCGAAGCTTTTTAATAGCTGTGGCATATTGGCACGCTTATATTGCGCTGGGCCTAATTGTTACGACAACAGCTCAATTTGCAGAATGATGCAAGTGCATGCCATCAATCTGGCCACAAATAAATAAATAAACAAACAAAATAAACAAAAAATAATAATAATTAACCCACTTGTAAGACCACCCACCTTAATTATTGGATTATCTCTTAGTTATTGGATTTTGTAATATCACTTATCATGTAACTTGGCTTTTATTCATGGTTTAATGTAATCTATATTTAGGATTTATACGCCCTGCTGCTCTGGAGGCATCAGATGTTTGTGTTCACCTTTAAGATTATTGCAAATTGACCATGAATGTGATTTTCTGAAGTGCTGTGTCTGCATATATTTGATATGCAAAGAAAAAATTATATGAATAAATACGAATGAGTTTGAATGGAAAGTTCTGCAGTGCAACTGACAATAAAACGTAGCTTTGTGTTCATACAGCTACACACACTAAGGTCCAGTTACACACACTGATCCATTTAACTGTGCCTCATATTCCTAACTTTCAACGTTAAACAAACTAGTAATAATGGGGGGAAGGCATGCGTGGTCAAAACTTGCCCCAATCGTGGTTATGTAGCAAGTAGCTCTACAGGTGTTTATGTAGATTTGCTTGGTAATGCCATTGAAAATAGAGTGTCACATAATGAAAATAGAGTTGAGTTTATACTTCAAAGATAGAATAAAAATAAGTGACGTCTGGCTCTGCAGTTCACCCCACTTGCCACTAGAGGGGTTCTGGCATATTTGATTAGGCCACTTAAATACTTTTTAGATTTGTCACTATAATAAGACTGGGTGTGGTAATGAGACTTTGCGAATTATTGCTGATTGATATTTCAGGTCTTTATGTAATATTTTCTGGTGTTATTTCTGGTCTTATAAACTATTTTTCTTGCCTTTTGTTATTTGATCTCCCTTTAAACCGCAACCTGTGTTTTTTTGCCTTGCCCTGATCATGGCTTTTGACATTTGCTCTGGTTTTGAAGATGTCTGTCCTCCTCTGACCCTGCTTTGCTCTTGGATTATGAATGTGGATTATCTCTGTCAGACATCTTTCCCCGATGCCGACCTTGGACTGTTTGGACGTGTAATACTAGATTTTACTAAGCGTCAAACCGCAACTGAGTACTTGTCTGTCTGTTCAGTCATTACTCTGCATCTCAACTGAGCAAGTGAGAGGATTATTAACAACAAAAACATCCCTCCGCTGTCACTGAGATACAAATGTTTCATAGAAAAAAAAAACAAGCTGGTCCAGAGAAATCCTGAATTGCTGAACACATCCGATTAAAAGGGTTTAAGAGCCGTAAACAGCAAAGTTCTTCTTCAACAGTTCTTCCCAAGTGAGCAGAGAAATTGAATCAGCGCTATCAGAGACATCATAATCATCATTAAAGCAGACATAGGAGGGGGGAGCCAAGAAATAGCACCCAACAGATTCTTCAATGAATTGAACAGCAGAGGGCCGTTGTGTGTATGTGTGCAGGGAGCTCTTTTTAAACAGTAACTATCATTTGATCAGTAGAAGCGATATACAAAAACAGGTACATAACCAGTTGAATGGAGCAGGATTTTAATCTCGGATAAGCTGATTGTTACTGACTGAGAACGACATTGAGTGTTTCATCCTGTTTCATTTAACGTATTTGTCAACATCGCTTTGCGTCGCGACTCTGGCATATATTAAGACATGTCAGATAATTGGAAATGGTGCAAATTACTGCAGTAATTATATTTCAGGGTTAAGAGAATTAAGGGTCATTGTGATTTTTAATTAGAATTGCCCCAGGGTGCCAGAGAGTAGGGGGTGGGGGGATTACATTGCATTGATTCAATTCCTCTCTTCCTCTCTCTCTTTCTCTCTCTCTCTCTCTCTCTCTCTCCCAACTTGCTGCACCTTTCTCTCTTCCACTATAATTGACATTGTCCCCAGGCTGTGGCTCCCTGCCTGCTGCGGAGATGCAAGCTTCTGTCTGGGTTTGCCGCACACTGCCGGCATTACCCAGCAGGTCCACTGACGCGGCTCTTTGTCATCACTCTTCTAGGAACTAGTCTGAGTGTGAAGCGTGCGCTGCCTGGGAGCTGCCCTCCAAACTGCAATCAGTAGCCGGCCTAACTAAATTCTAACCTTACTTGTTGCAGAGGAAGCGCAAAAGTACACCATATGTTCCAAAATGTCCAGAGGGAGCTTCTGGAGAGAGGACTTAAACCGTTAGTAGAAGACAGATAGCTTCTGTTTTGCTATACTAGTCGCTATGTGCTTGTGATTACATGTGCATTCTGTGAAGCTTCAAGCATTGCATTACATTTATCGACAAGTTCAACTTATAACCTAATGTGCAGTTCTTGGCAGAATGCCTTTTTTTAAATGTTTCAATAAGCTCAAAGTGAGAAATAATTAACACTCAATTGCACCTTGTTGCAATGTTGCTCACACAGGTGTTATAATGCTTATGTAATCCCATTAAAAACGTTTGGAACGGTCACACACAACATGAGATCGTATGCAAAGTGTTAGGGGTGTAAAACTGGCTGTGAAGCTTTGGACCTCCGTTCTCTAGGGCAGTGGTCCCCAACCCCCGGACCGTGGGTCATGTGGTACGGGTCCGCGGGCTGCACAGAAAAAACCGCGGATGTTACCTGTGTTATGCTGTCGGCTCGTTGTTATGAAAATACTGTTAATAAAGCTGCGAGTTCACACTAGATTTACGTTTATTATTGTATTTTAAAGTTACCCCATTATTATATTTTTAAAATATCCCCATTTTTATGCGTATCATTTATTTGTATAATATACGTATATTTATCTGCCGTGAAAATAGTTTCTGATATTAAACCGGTCCGTGACCAAATAAAGGTTTGGTAATGGCTGCCGTAATTCTTGATAGAAATATTGAGTGAACAGGTGTCTGGGTATTTTTCATCATGTCACTGGTATCATCCTTGAACAAGTAACTTCTGCTGAAGGAAGAGAAACAATGTTCTTAACTTAATCGTACATTAATCTGACAAGATCAAATGATCAAAAGGGCAGGTAACATTTTCTAATTAAAAAAGAATAAAAAAAGAAGAGCACAGTTCTCATATGACTGCGAGCGCAATACCTTGGGGTTGATATAAAAAGGTCAGGCACAGCATGACCAAGAGAAGACTCAGCACCGAGGCCCATTAGTGGACCGCACTTTTAAATGCCACCTTTCCTCCACCATGGAATTGCGGGTTGGTTGGCCCGCAACTCCAAGCCTCCTTTGCAGCCTCCTGCTGCTGGTTGTGACAGGAGGATAAGGCTGAGGAGGATGCCAACAGAGCCTTCCTGCAAGCAAACCCGCTGCGAAAGCACATATGGGAGACGTGCCTCTCAGGGCCGCTTTAATTAACAAGGGTGCGATATAGACTAAGCTGCGAATCAGCGGGAAAATCCCCAAACCGTGCAGACAGGCTTGCATTCAGCCATCGAGATCCCTGAGGCCCGAAACACTAATGAGTTGGAACTTATGGATGAAACTGGAAATACCTCAAAGAGCACACTAACTCCAACATTACACACCCAGCCAGCCTTGCTTGCTTGGTCTGTTCCATTTACGCTTATTCTACACACGGCTGAGGCCCGAAAATAGAGTCACAATGACAGTACGAGTCGAGACACTTTTGAAGTAGGAGATCTTTTGAGGAAAAAATCTTTAGGTTCAATTCTCTGAGATTAATACCCATAATCTTGTCCTGAAACTTTGCCTTTAATACAGGGCTATTTATTTCTCTTTGCATTTATGCTATTGTTTTGTCTCACCTTCATAGTTTGTTGATCTCTTTGGCATTAAACCTCTTAAATCTACAGTCCTGTGCTTAATCCCCCCCCCATCGTTGGGAGTATCTTATGATGTAAAGCTTCCTCTGTGCAAGATTGAGGTGCTCTTTGCATTTACCATTTCTAAGGAGAAGCTGCATGGAACATCTTCACCACACCTTACATAATTCATAATCCCCGTCTTTAAATGGATTTCTTGGAAGGCAACAGAAGGAGATTCAGCTTTTTCTTCCACAAGCTGGCACTGTGTTTGTGCGGTAACAGGAAGGTAGTGAACATAGCTCTCAGTGATCTGCATGAAGAAAAAGAACATGGGCAGAGTCGCCGGGCTGAGCGGTCAAATCCGGGTCAGTCGGTACTATTTTGTTGCAGTTAGCCGCAACAGTTCCTTCACCAGAATCTGACTGCCTGCCTAGGCATTATCTCTCTGAAGGGCTGAACACTCAGATTAGCTCGACGTTTCGTTTTCCCCTGTGCGGCTGCTCTGCGCTGTCGGTTCCATTTAAAAGAAGAAATGAGAAAAGTGCCGTGTAGCAGCTATCAAAGTGCACTTTTCAAACATAGGGTGATGCTTTTCTATGTTTACCAACAAGCGGATTAGCCGTTTACTATAGCATAAAAGGGGGGGAACGAGGGAGCAAACTCTTTCTTTACCTGCAGAACTGCGCTTGAAATAGATATGAAAGGCCTAAACAAACATCCTCTGGGTCATGCTCCAGTCAAAACATCTGGATGACAGACAATTCATTCTGACTCAGGTGCTTACATTCCACCGGCTATGTTATCATTAGATAGCATTCTCTTTTGAAGAAAAGGCTCTGTTCCGTCTGCTATCGCACCTTGGTGGGGCAGCAAAATAACAAAAATAACAAGCTGTATGGGAAAGTTAATGGATGAGGTTTGTCGGCCCGGCTGTGAATGCCTCTCCATTCAGGAGACACATGACCAGACCATTACACAGGCCCAGATAATGAAGCTGCAGTCAGGGTTTCACAGTGCCTTTGGCTGGTCATTCTTCCTCTTGCTCCCCTCACTCACAGCCCAGATTACTAGAATAATGGGCAGCACAGATCCAAAGGAATTCATCTTCAACCCCCTCCCTCCGCCGAATACAGCAGTCAGATGCTTCAATCCTTCATGGCATTAGAGTGGTGAACCAACAGAGCAGCGGATGGATGCATCGACGGACGGAGCAACTGGAGGAGGGGATCCAGGCCCTTTACTGTCAGTCCTGCAGCTAAGAGCCAGATTTGGTGTTAAAAAGAGGAGCAAATGTGAAGTCGTCTACTTCGGTGACAAGCAGGGTTTAGCGGCAACAGAGACTGGAGGGAGCGGAGAACAGTGATCAGGAGCAGTAATGAAGACAAGCCTGAGCACTTTCAGCTGCTTAACTCCGATAGGGATCTTAAGCACTTTTTCTTGTGTCTTCCCTAGCACACAAAATCAATTGGTATTTATCAAGCTCTCATCCCGCCGCGATCTTGCGTATTGAGCTGTGGCCTTTTAGCATGCGCGAGCCAGGCTGGCCATCGATGGAAGAGCGAGTTCGCTGCTGCGCTGTAAAACTGCAAGACTGGCAAAAGGACTTTGACAACTCTGAAAGGGTACAAAAACACATCCTGTGCTTCCAAAGTAGTCTTTGGCTTCCAACCTGGCAGACAAAATAAGCATTAAACAAGAAGAGAAAATGCTAAAAACTGCTAGAACGTTTCTAGACTGTGTTTATGACCACGAGCATCTAATCAAGTCGACCAAATGATTTCAAAAGGACAACAGCCAACCGAGAGCAATGCCAGGTTACGGCAGACTGCTGCGGTGCCTTTGTTTTCACAAATTTCAAAACCCCATGGGCTCACATGTCTAAGAGATGTCATTTTCTCAATAAATGCACTTTTTATAGTGTTATGGAACACTGGCTGAACACAAAGCCCAGACTCTATTGTGGAAAGGGGGATTTGGGAGAACGCCTGCAAGATGACAGAAAATTATTACGGTGAATGCAGGTTATGAATACTTATGAAAATATGCGTTCAATTTTCCACATTGCAAATACCTTATGTACACATTGGATTTACGTTTATTATTATTATATTAAAGATTCCCCATTATTATATTTTTAAAATATGCCCATTTTATGTGCATCATTGATTTGTATTAATACGTATATTTATCTGCCGCTCCTTAAAGGCCGGGCCGTGAAAATAGTCTCTGATATTAAACCGCTCCGTGACGAAATAAAGGTTGGGGACCTCTGCTCTAATGAGTACCTAAATGAATGAATTCGTACACACACCAAAATAAAAAATCTTCCACCACACTTCTGCTGTCAATTTCACCAGTTCTACCACCCACGAGATAAACAGTCCCATCTTAGATCCCGAGCCTCCTCAAATGTACATCTTGTGCAAAATTACGGATTGGCCCTGGGTGTTTTGTGTCGTTGAATGCAAGAAGGAGCATGTTTTCAAGAGTTTTAAATTGTTCTTCGTTTATTTTGTCTGTCCACTGATTAAGAGGTGCCGTTGACCTCTCATTCATGGCCTTAATAACTCTTTTATGCTATTTGCTGTTTATCAAAAACTGGATGGCTAAACCATTTAGCCTCCATATAGTACACACTTTTTAAAAAATGTAATTTTTCTAATTTTTCTCACCTGAGTTGTGGTAATTAGAGATCCAGTATGAAGTTATGTAGGCTTTTGCGACATGAAGACTGAAAACTGCTGCACATTTTACTGATTATCCCGCGCATGCATACCACTTATGTCAACCCCTGTTTATATAATAAACTCCAATGTACTGATTTACCTTTCAATGGCACTGTTTACACTGAATGTGGCATTTTTTACATCTACTTGGTTAATCCAAACAGTTTTAATATTCTTACTAAGCTTGCCGTTTGTGTGTGGAGCAGAGGACTGTGATTTCCACAGGTAAAAAACAGCCAATGAGCTTAATGGCTTAATCTGAGTAATTCATTGTGGGAGCAGATTCATTCTTATTTGTTAAACTGGTCATGGCTGGACATCTGAGTCACAAGATGTGCCCTCTAAATCTAACTCAAACCTGATTAATACCTAAAGCCGCTGTTTTAGACTTAATTCTATCGACATTGTTGCGATGATCGCATTTCCACTCGATTTACACAGTGACGCAGGAATACAATATAATATGCATGAAATGAACCTGAAACCCCAGGTCATGAAATACCGTTCTCTAAAGGCTCTTTTGTGTAGAACTCAAAACTAGCACTGACCCAAAGCATTTCAGGACGACTGTCCTTTCCATGCACTTTCTCTGATGGAAAAACTGTTAGAGGCCTCTCTATTAAGAGTATTATCAAAGTCATGGGAGAATGGCAGCTGCTGACGTCAGAGACAGAAAGAGAGCGAGCGAGAGAGACAGAGAAAGAACATTCTCTCCACGCACCATCTGTATCTACTTACACCAAACTACTTGAGTCGCAGAACCGTCCACAACAACAGCGAAGGCCTTAGAGCAGCCTGCGACTACGGGTTCCCTCCACAGAGTCCAACAACAACCTAAGAATACCCTGCTGTTTTCTCCAGCGGCTGCCTCGCTTCTAATTAATGCAACGTGAGGCTCATTAAAATGCCATTTACCGGTGGCGCATGAGTGATAATAGAATTGCAGTTGATTTAGGAGCACTGTCCTTTATTTAGGCCCCTAATGAATGTGTTTATTAATTACTTCAGAAATGCACACTTTTGTTGTTGCACAAACCCTGACTCGTCCAGGACCACGGGAGCTACACGCTCAATTTCGGCTCCTGCTGCATGACCATTAATTATGTCCTTTTCAACTTGTCGAGGAAGGGATCGCTTTAAAAACAAACCCCAGCTACGAGCAGTGCTCCCTCTGTCTATTCAGTTCAATTCGGCTCTTTTCAAAGATTCTTTAGTATCACTCAGAGCATTCTATTTTAGCGCAATTTATC
>JBBPDB010000028.1:8708869-8741775 GCA_037974465.1 Brachypetersius altus | reverse complement strand
GAAAGAGAGAGAGAGAGAGAGAGAGAGAGAGAGAGAGAGAGAGAGAGAAAGTTAGAGATAGGGAAAACACTTGGAAAAGAGGAGTACCTATAGACTATATTCATACGTTCATCACAATCAAGCAAATAACAGCTCCCTGCAGTGTAAACACAGCATGAAACCGAACAGAACTGCTTCTACGCATCCAGTACTAGAGAGGGGATTGAAACCCTCTTGACTGAACACACTATTGCTCTCACATCAAAACATAACATCTCAAATCTTTCAATTTTGTTTTGTTTTAAATTCAATCAAAAATAAGAACTAAAACAAAACTTGAATTAAAACTTCAATTAAACATGAATTAAAGACTTATATTTACTTTTTTGAAAAATATGCCATTTTTCTTATTCTTAGCCCTTTTCAGCCAAATGGCTTCACAGTTCAACACTTTCCATAGTTTTTAACAGACCACCTGTTAACATGCTCAATAACATGTAAAGCAATGTCTGGTAAAATATTATGCAGTTTGAAGTTTACTTTCATTACATGTATTTCAGACTCTCAAACACTGTACATTTACATTTACGGCATTTATCAGACGCTTTTATCCAAAACGACTTCCATTCCTTAACTACAGGGGGCAGTCTCCCTGGTGCAACTTGGGGTTAAGGGTCTACCTCTTTTTAAAGTTAATCACACAGATTCTTTGGGTTTTATCATTATAAAACATTGATCATTGCAGTATCTGAGTGTGAAGAGCCTTTGAAAGGGTTAAGAAATACTCTACATTCTTCCTAATGGAACTTCTTTCTTCTATTCTATTTTTACTTACTTTTTAAGTTATATTTCTGTTTTGTTAGACTGATATTGTCGTGATATTGTCGATATTGTCTTGTATGTTCTATGTAGCACAGCCCGTAGATGTTACCTGAAAAGCAATGTACTGAATAGGTCTGCATGTGACAAATGAAACTCTTACACTTTTGAACTTGTATACACATATTAAACTGTTCTGCTTGGAACAAACAACTTCCAGTCCAACTGCCACTGCAAAAACCCATTATTTATTATATGCTGTGCATTATCTATGTCCTGCCATTACGTGCATGATTATTATTTCCTGCTGTCTACCTCTGTATTAGCATTTGTGCACTAAAGAACTCGACTGCTAGAATACAGCATCGATCATAAAACTGCATTCACTCAAACTTGTCCTGTAGCTGCTTTTGTTGACGCCACTTAATGTTGTTTTGTTCCGCTGTTTTGCTGCTTTTGTGCTTTTCTTGCTCTTTTTCTCTCTGGCTCTGTGTATTTTGTCATGTCTACACTTATGTAGTCTTGTGGTATTTCTGTTTATGTTCTTTTGTTGCACCATGGTCTTTGAGAAACGCATCACTGTGAACTGAATAAATGGCCAAAATGACAATAAATCTAATCAATCTTGATCAAATAAATCTTGACTTGAACCCTGCACCTCAAGAGTGCTCAGTTGTGTGTAATTTGAGTGATAACCTGAACATTAAATTCAGACCCACTGTTATCATATCAAGACATTTTGCCCCTTGTCTGCACTTCTATGTACTGCCCCCAGTCTAGTCTGCCCCCAAACTCTGAATATGTAAGCTGTAAGGCTGTTGTTGCATAAAGTGATGTAAAGAGGCTCTATTTTAATGCAGCACAATGGGTCAGATAATAAATTCTATTCATACAATGATCCTTAGTGATGGTTCTTTGTCTGGTCTTAAAAAAATAGGTCATATCACCCATATGGTACCGTAACTGTCAGACAATATAAATCAGTTTTGTTTTTGTTTTTTTCCCCTTCATTAAATTATATAATACTCCTGATCCTGACAGAGCCACAGCCATTACTTTGCCAGATTCTTTTGGCCGGCAGAAACTGTTTATTGCATAAATTTTGTTTACTTCACACCCAGAAGGTGTAATAATTCAGCCATGCAAAATATGACTCAACATGGAGAAGCTGGATCTATGCTTACTGAGAAAACATATTTAATTACTGTTTTTTATTCATTTCAAGCAGGCAAATCTCTATTTTACATCTGATCCTGCAGGTGAGGCTACGGTGGAATGTGTTTTTATTAAAACATGACTAAACATCAGGGTAAACGGAGTCCGTGCTGCTTTTTTTAAACAAGGGATGCCGTCCTTGTGTGTATTTGCAACATGTAACCTGAGACCTGTGTCTTTTTTTCCCTAGACTATGCATGATTGCATTCTCAGACTTGATTATAAGCTCAGCTCTGGAAAAGAGTCAGCTTAAACCTCAGACGTGTAATTTAGTATCACACATTTGATTAAAGTGCTGCAGTGCGCCACTACCGCACCTCAACTCGCACTCCCTCGCCAAGCGGCCGCCATTCAGCACTTCACTGGCCCTCGAAAACAGTACTTGTTACCCTGATTCTCTCAATGGGCCTAGTTTAGTCCCATGCAATACAAATGATATTCCATATTATGATTCTAATGCCAGATACTGAGATTGTGATATAGCTTTCAATACATTAAAACCACACTGGTGAACTCTTTATGGAAGTTTAGAGACTGGCCTGCATTATACACTTCTGAAGTCATTCTCATATTGGCATTGGTAGATTTTTTTTTAATGGCATGGAAAATGCTGCTATTGCCCTCTGTGTTGAAACAAACCAGGTACACCACGAACAAAAGTTTTGGGATGCCTGATCATTACACCAACATGGACTTTAATGACATTCAAATACATAAGACCTTAATATGGAGTTGGTCCCACCTTTGCAGCTTCCACTCTTCTCAGACCAGGCTTTGTGCACAGTCATGCTAGAACAGAACCCCACCCCCCAAAAAAAAAAACTGTCTACAGACTTGAAAGCATGGTGTTGTCCAAAATGTCTTAGTATGCTGAAACATAAAGATTGTCCTTCACTGAAAGTAAGGGGCCTAGCCCAAACCATGCAAAACAAGTGTGTCCCAATACTTTTGTCCAAATAGTGTGTGTCCTAAAAACATTCCCCACCCAAACTCACCCCACATTCTCTGATCTCTGGATAATCTGAGTTCTCTGATGTCACTGAGCCTCTGAAGGTCCTTTGGAAAAGTTGCTACATGCAAGCTAAAACCGCTGTGCAGGGCTGAACTGATGTTGGGAACATTTTTGTTTACTTCAGGAAATTTGGGGGAAATGGCATAAATTCTTCTCGGAGAAATGTTGTTTTCTCTAATAGCGGGGCATGATGTCAATTACAAAAAACACACATGACTTCAGAGGTCTATTTTGACCAAAATTACTTGTTGGATGGAGCGTGTAAATAAACTGATTCACCCAACCGGTCACGGAAACACTGGATCAAGACACTTACAGTCCACAGTGAAATACTATGATTGACTGTATATTGCTGCCTTTTATAATAACAGTCCTGGAAAGGCCAGTGAACAGCAGGCCCTAAACCAGTTAAAGGAATAGTTTGGATAAAATTGCATGGATAGAAACAGCAGAAGCAGCCATCATGAAGCCTATACTTTTGTCAGTGATTTGATATATTACAGTGAAGGGAAGAGTGTGTTTATTTAGGCGTGTAGTTTGTGCAGTTATCGTCTCTGAAGAGATGCGTCAAATACATCAAGGCTGTTCGACTACACTGTGAAAATCGCCTGGTAGTAGAGTGGTAACTCAGAGACAAACCATGATAAAGATCTGCCACATACACAATCCTTAACCATCTGCACTGATGGTGTTAGCTTTAGCACTCCAGGCTAAGCGTAAGAAATGGGGTTAGCCTGACAAGAAAATCATGGAGGTATGAGTTTACAGGACGTGTTCTGAATGCACAGTCACAGAGCAGTGTTGCTGGCGTTCGTACACGTGAGGAAATCCGAACGCAGTGCCTGGAGGCAAGCGCTACAGATATGAGCACATATATATTTCCCAACGGGAACGGGCATGACTTAATGGAACTGAATTCCAAGAGACGTGTCGCTTGAATTCTCATCAGCGTTTGCTTTTACAGTATTGAGCTTTTATGTGATACTAGACTGTGTATAGACTGCACTGACAGAAAACAGAAGGAAGTATCAACATGGGCCAATAGATAGATGTGGGTAGAATGACATTCAAGGGATATTGTTTTTAACCCTTAGAAGAACAGTTGTTGTCAAACAGCTACACTATTTACAGGTTATTACATGATTACATCATTAATATAAGTCTCCATTTGGGTCAACTGTACAAAGAAATTAGGTTTACAACTGATTTATTCAGTAGAATTCGATCCATTTTAAAAAGCCTGACGATGTTAACCAGATTCAAACACCATCACCCCCTTACTTAGAAACGCAAATGGGATGACTGATTTAGGAGCTGCGCTTCTGCTTTTATTACACAGGTCAACAAAAAAAACCTTGGTAATCATCAGAAACCAAAACACACTTTTCTAAACTGATTTCAGATCTGCTTTCAGTTTTTCAGTCACATCAACTTTTTGAATTATGCATGTGACTGTTAACTGTTTCAATATTTTCAGCGCACACTGCGGCATCGCTATAATGATCAGTGTCAGTCAGCTACCACTGTTTCTTCCAAAAACGCTCAGCATATGGTTATTATATGCTAATTATACCAACTATCATGCAGTATAGAACTAGCTATATCACAAAAACTGTATGTGCTAGAGAAAAACTCAATCAGCATGAACTCAATCAGCATGAAAAACACTACAAAACCCATATAATCTCTGACGATTTTGACCTGTTGACCTGTGTTATAAATGAGCTGATTGTGAGAAACACACCATCTCATTGTTATTGCTGGTGGTAACTTACAAGGGTTAAATCTCTATTACCAAAGGATGCCCTGAGGGTGGTTGGCTCAGGAGCAACTACCCTTGCTGAAGCCTGAGAACAATCGAGGTACTTTTAAAGAAGTATTTGTATGAAGCAAACGTGCAAGGCTATAAAGAAGGTAGGCTAACGTTAAATAGGAAGGTGGTAAAATCGGCTTTCTCCCCATTTCTCAACTGTGCCTTGTAGCTTTGGTGAATTTCTGGAAGATTGTAAGGACATTAGTTTAATTTTAACATTGCTTGAATGACAAAGCTGACGTTTCACACAGAAAGAAACAGTGTCGAAGCCCCAATTCTGAACACAAAAGCATGAAAATTGCTTTGTTATACCTGCTTTATTTGAGATTTGTTAGATAATAACCCACACGTTTTGGAATGTGCCTTGAGAGCTTTGAATGCTGGAATCAAAAAGGTAGAGCAGCAGGAAAAAAAAACACAACTTTTATCAGCTCATCTTCCCCACAGAGTGTCAGAAAAATGTAGCTTTGATGGTCCAGTGGCTGTCATGAGGTGCAATCAAATAAATAAAGAGGGCACCCGCAGTCTTTGGGCAAAGGAACCCAAGCATCTCCGAACAATGATTTGATCACGAGCGAGCAAGGTGGCAGCTTGGTCTCAGCCGTGGGAGTGGTGCGGACTGACTCATACAGCGAGGTTTTTATGTGCAGCTACTGCTTCTGTTGGCATCATCCCCAAGAGCTCCTGGCGGCTCCTCTCTCGTTTTAATTAACATGTAGGCCCGGCGATGTTAATTAAAAACAGACTGATCATTACCCACCAGGAAAGATCATACGGACGCTCCGGCACATCTAAACAAGGCAAGGCTGGCTCGCGCACTGCTTATGCCAGAAGCGAGGAGATAGTTTTCAATGCCGTGAGGAGAAAAAGATCTAAGACAAAACTGTACTTTTTTTTTAATATAAGGCTTAAACATAATGCATTTGTCAATGAAGCATCTGCGTCTTGTGAAAGGAGCAGAAGTGTGCTTGCATTAGGTGCACATTATTCCCAGAAGTGAGCTTAGAGTTTTAGAAATGCTGAGGATCAAGCTTAGAGTTTTTGGGTTCTGTGCTCTGGTGTGCATATAAAGCAGGATTATGGAGTGTTTCGTGCTTCCTGTCTGGTAAGGGAAACCTGAGATATCCCTAATCTGTGCGTGTTATGGACGATAAATCCGGGATTGCACTTACTTCATGGGCTTGAAGAGCGCTTGTCCGTAGTTCTGGAACGTCATGATGAGCTTTAGTTGTGTTCCACCAGACTTCATAGCTGTGGAGAGGAAAAATGCGAACACTTTTAATGTCACATCCACAGTGAGAAAAGACACTGAACTGTGTCAGATGAAGCTGTTGCACAAGTGTGCGTGCACACAGACACATAAACACATTCCCTCATCAGTCCTGCCGCATGACTTCCGCACTGACTCATTTGTGTACGCACTAATGTACTAAATCTGCACTATTGCGAATCTGGGCAGACAAACAGCAACTTTTTTCCAGTGTGTGTTTTCCAAGCTCTTCACAAACTCCGACAATGAGATGTTATGCCTTGGCCCATAAATAAACAATCTAATTCCACGCATAGATAAGCAGCCATCTGCCGTTTATGACTGTCAGAGTGTCTAGGGTGGAGCGCTTGTAATAAAGCCTATGTTTCTCATCAGCAGAGATTACCGTGTTATGAAGCAACAGTGCCACAGGCGACTGATAAGAGCAATCTGCCGGTTCCTGTCCTGTGATTGTCCTCTTTAGTGGACAATACGTAGTCGGAGATTCACTGATTGTAGATTATCGTTTACAACCAAAACACTCAGGTTAAATGGAGCAAGAATGCACTTTTGAATGGATCCAGAAACAGGACGGCTTAGTCCTCTAGACCAGAGGTTCCCAACCACTGGGCTGTGGACCGGTCTTGGTCCACGAGTTATTTGGTACCAGGCCGCACAGAAAGACAGAGAAAAAATATTTTATTGATCATCAAAGTCTGAAAGATCTTTTATTACGTGATATGGTACTTTAGCCCACAAGCTAGCAAAAATGAATAAAACACAAACGCACTTTGCTTTTAGTTGGATCTAGAGCGGTCCATGAAAATACTGTTTTACATGAAACTGGTCCATTGTGCTAAAAAGGATGGGGGTAGCACTTGTCAAGGGGTGGGATGAATTAAGCACTAAGTGACTAGTTAGTTCTTGAAGCAGATGCGTTGGAAACAGGAAAAATGGGGAACTGTAAGGGTCTGTGCAACACTGTCAAGGGTGCTGGACTGGCCATCGGGCATACCGGGCATTTGCGAGAGGCGCCCCGATGGGCGCGGTATCCTGCCAGCACATCTCAAAATGCCTGGCATGATTTTTTGTCCAATTCGAGCCCTGGGGATATGGCGATAGGATCATGGGCTGCCAATGGCTCCCTGATGTGGATGTGGAGCCTGTGGGGTCTAATCTAACTGAAAAGCTATTGTAGCACAAATGAATTAGCAAATTAATGCTGGCCATGATAGACAGTTGGAGCAACTATCTAAGTGTTGACCTTATCAGGAGTCAGATCCTTTGTGATGCCGCAGTCAACCATGGCTGGTAGCCCACAAGAGCACAAGAGCACAGTCAGTGTGATTCTAGCCAGCACAGGCGTCTTTTGGCCACCAGTGATCTCTAAGCATGTTACACTGGACAATGACAGTCTTCTACCTATCATTTAAAAAGTTATGATGGAGGAAGGACTGGATCAGCTGAATGGCTGACATGAGACCAATCCATTCAAATATGTCAAAAACGTCTATCCTACCCTTTGTATTATATTATTTGTAAACAGAAATAGTTGATTAGGTTTTGAAAAGGATACAAATTTTATTATATAGAAATTCGTAGAAAGAAACTTTTTGCTATATATATTCAAGTCTATCGAGAAAAATAGAACTGTATTTAAAATGTACATCAAGTAAATCAAATGTAAATGTAATGCTTGATGTTACAATAATGTAGCAGATTTGGGCAGAGAGGCCAGGATGTCACGGCAACCATATCCGGAAATAATGAGCAAGAAATTTTGCTGATTATATTACACAGGGAGTGGCCACAGAACTTTCAGCCGCACTGCTTATCCTTAACTTGTGCTTCACACAAAGCACAGCCAGTTCTATATGTTGTACTGTTGTGACCATATTGTTCAGCAGTAGGTCCTTGTTCTCACAGCATGAGGTGTGTTCAGAATCCAGATAGCCCAGTGCCACCACTCATATCTCAGGAATACAGGAATGCCAGGTTGCCTTAATAAGCTGGACTGAAATATGCTCAGTTTCTCCAAAATGGCAAAACTACAACAAAGGAAGCTGTTAAACCAGTTTAGGAAAGTTGACTACAAGAGGGCAACATTGTTTGCCAGTATGTACACACTAAACAAGGCACCTGTGTTAAATGCGGTAATGATGGCGTCATTTAAAGCCTGTGTACGGGCCATAGTCCAAACCACATATGTGGCATATTACCAAATACACTTCAGGATCATTTAATTAAGATGTATGTCATTCATATCTGGCCACTCTAGGGCACAAAATGCCTCTAAAAGCTACTTAACAGAAGCTACACAAAGGAGATTAGCGTGATTATTTAGTCCTTTATACTTAAAACCCATTTATCTGGCATTGAATAGAAAAATATTTCTCAAAGACATGTGATTTTCTCCCACTTTATTCCCATTAAAAACTGTACATATATGTAGAATATATGTGTAGGGTTATGTGTGTAGGCTGGATTGTAAATAAAAAGGCTATATTTGTGTTTCAAGGTAGATTCGACCACAGTTTCCTAGGTAACTGTGAATCATTTAACAAGAAAAGCCTGAAAACCTCGGTTCACATTTCATTGACTGAATTATATGGATTTTTTTAATCAGTAGATAATAATAACACCTGAACAACATACCCTGTGTTTAAAGAGGCAAATAACTGTCTTTAGACTTTTATGCAAGAAAACAAGTTGTAAGGTTGTCACTGATTGTATGATTTACAGAAGAACAAACAGCTCCTCTGAAATGTGACTCATTATTGTAGTCATTTTTGTTTCCCAGTGTTTCCCATTGGCTTGTACACAAATAAAAAAAAAATCAATTACACACTGACTGGTGCTTAGCTAATATCTCTAGCATTCTATTTTGCAAAAAGTGTATTGTATTGTGCGTTTGACTAGTATATGAAGAACTACACCAATTTGCGAAGTGTAATTTCACTTTTGAAGAGGCCTAGCTGAAGTTTTGTGGGAGCAGCTAGAAAGCACTTTGACCATAATTTGCCTATAATGAGGATAACAATGACCAGAGAGCCTGGTCAATAGAATATTGCCAAAACCAGGGAGATGTATGGAAACATATTACATGACTTAACTGCCTTCTTTTGAGAACTAATGACCATGTAGCAGCTGTTCAAACATTATCAAACACGGCGATGATCCACCAAAAGTGGATGATGATCAAAAGAGAGCTCTGGCCGTCTGTATTATTTATTTTACGCACACTTAACTGAAAGCCGTACTTTGAAACATTTACACGGACAACAGAAGGCAGCGTTTCCACATTTGTTTAAGCCATTGGAGTTCTACGGATCTGACTTCTTCACTGGAACACATTGAAAGTAGTGGAGTACTGGTCTTTTTACCAGGTCTGGATTCAAATATGAGTCATTTTAGTAGCCAATCAAAGTAAACACTGCAGGACTAAGAAGAGGAGCACATCACAAAGGAACAACCAAGGACAACAATCAGTGTCTTGCTTCATGCTGTTGCAGTGTGCCTTCCTGTTTTCTGGGGAAATTACAAAAAAAGTGTCTTAGGAATTAGGAAAACTCCCCAGTGTCTGTTGATGACTAACTTCATTGCTTCAGTGGCTTCATTTTTTGACCAATGGACTCAGAGACTGTGTTTTAGCATATACAGCGTCACAGCATCGATAGCTTGACTGCTCACTAGACAGAAACCAGTGTTGAATCATCGTGCACACTGTAGCAGCGTTATGAGGAAAATATAGAAACTGGGCTTCCTGTCACTCAGAACGCTGGTCATGCACGTACTGAGTGATCTTTTGTGGAAATTTTACTTGCCTGCCATCGCAGACTTGTATACATGCATGCTCTCGTGTACACGCTGCCAGCCTCTTACCAAACAAGCTTCTATGAATTTGAAAAGACATCAAATAGACCAGCGCCGGGTCTAATAATTTCACTGTAGTACAAATCCATCCTGCCTTAATACACATACACACATAAACTCTAATCATAAGCCCTCCAGCTTTGAGAATTCATTGCTATTTACCAACCACTCCACTCTGAGCACAAGTGACCTAGTTGGCTTGTGCTATGCCCATAATGGCACTAAACCACTTGGCAATAATTGCTTTTGGAAGGGGGATTACTCTCCTGAGCCAGCAATACTACAATATTAAAAAACACAGGAACAGGCCCTGAATATCAGGGCAACAGTCACAAGACCTGACCCGGCCTCACCTACGCTGGTGATCCTCTGCGACTGCAGGTCTTTCAGCAGGGCCTCCACCACGGGGTTGTGTCTGGAGTAGAGCTCATACCGGTTAATCCCTATGTGGAAGCGAAGCCAGTTGGGGTATGACTCAGCAGTGGCCTCCCCTGTGGGGATGTACTCTTCCTCTTCCTCGTTCCCCTCGTTGTGCCTAGGAATGACAGGGTGTTAGCCTTGAACGCTTTTTTTTGCAATGGCTGCTTTTTGTAAGAAACTGCGGGAGTGAGAAAGGCATCAATACTATTTGGCACAAACATTTCTTACTGCGCATCATAGACGTCTGAACGATGGAGCACCTTTTATTAGGAGGCAAACATGCACTTTGTCTCGCCCGCTTTTTTATTCAAACCAAACATGACATTTCAGAGCAAAGAACTCCGTGAGCAAAGGTTAAAGGAATTCATATTTTTCATGAATTATTATTAGTCTAAACAAAACTGTCATTTAGGTGCAGTGAGGATGCGTCACTCTTTGGTGGGAGGCTTGGCTCAGAGAAAAGGACGGAGCAGCTAAAGGAATAGAAATGGAGATATAAAATTAAAGATGGGACACTTTTAGTGCAGAGATGGTGCCATATCTCTTCCATGGCTAATGCTGGTACCTTGAGTATTGAAACAAACAGTTCTCTTTAAAAATGCCAAGGCGCATTTTAAAGCATTTGAAGCCACTTTACATTGAGTATCAAGCTCAAATGTATCAAAACACTATCACTCCATGGGACCAAATGCACAGGGTTTGATGCTCTGATCTTGACTTTTTATGGCTGCTTCTAATGTTACATTTTTATTTGTCTTTTTTTTATCTGAAGCTTCCACTATGTGTTAAATGAACATACAGAACACTATTGCACATTTTCAATATTTTCTAATAGCGACAGATGCAACATAAATAACTCTCAATCCTTAATGGACCATACTGGCATTTTAAATTCAAAATGAAACATCTGTTGCATATTTTAATCACCTGAATCAAACAAAGTGCTCCAAACAAAAGGCTGACATATTGATTACACAGGTCAACAACAAAAAAATTGTAATCATCAGAAACCACAACACACTCTTCTTGTTTTTCATGCTGATTTCAGATCTGCTTTCAGTTATTTTCATCAACTTTTTGAATTATAAGTAATATTAGATTCGCAATAGAATTGCATGTGTTTTTTATTAAACCGCAGGCACCAATCAAGAACTGTTTCAATATTTTCAGTGCAAAGTCAGATAGACACACACTGTTGCATAGATATAATGATCAGTGTCAATCAGCTACCACTGTTTCTTCACAAACACTCAGCATATGATTATTATATGATCATTATACCAACTATCATGCAGTATAGAACTAGCTTCATCACAAACACTGTACCTGCAGGAAAAACTAAACACAGATTTGAAATCAGCATGAAAAACACTACAGACCCACATAAATTGATCACTGAAAATTTTGTATGAGAATTGTATGAGCATTTTTACTCAATGTTTGGGATATAATCAAGATCTGATGTAGAACAAGCCACGATACATCGAGTATACCTGACATATCGCCCAGCGCTGAGTAACTGTAATTAATAGTCCAGGTCAATTTAGTACAGCAAGCATTCACTTAGCCTCCCTGTACTCCTCCAGCTTTGCTTCCCCACTTCCACCCGAAAAGTAAGATGCCCATGCGATGAATGATGAGCACAAATTTAATAATAATTGCTTCATCAGAATACAGATAATGACGGAAACCAAGGTGGGCTGATGTTTGTCAGAGCAAAAGCTCCAGATTTTACCTGTAAAAACTTAATTCAACTTTGCGGCAGAGCACATAGCCTAACTCTAGAAATATAGAGGCCCATTTGTTATGTGTCATCACCCTGTTGTAATTAGTTAATTAATTTATATTTCCGCCCTCAGGAGGCCCCACCAAGAAGCAGCTAAGAGCCCTGGAAACACCCTGACCCAGTGATATCTGTGAAGCTTCAGGATCTAAATTCATATTTTTCCATTTTTAGCTTCAAGTGTAGATGTAGAAACATAGATCAGGCTTTTCTAATGTTACTGTTTATTAGTTAGTTACTGTTTATCTAACCATCTTTCCTACCCTCAGGTTTCTCCGCTTGGTTCTATAACCTTCTCTCCTCATTTAGCCAGAACTCCGTCCAAAGTAGTTATGTAAAGAGGTCCTACATGAAGATAGGGGGGTCCCTGAACCCTAATTCAAAAGAGGGAACAACTATGTAATACCCTTTTCATAACAACTGGAAGCCACATCATATTTAAGGGTCCACTGATGGAGCTCAGCGGAGTGTTCACCGTGGAAGGTCTCATGAAAGGTTCAGAAGACATGAGGACTTTTACAGCCCACAGCTACATGCCATGACTTTAGAATTCTTAATCATCGTGTTGTTCTGCTTCCTCAGACAACAAGGAATTCTAAGAACCCCCTCAGGAAATAGAAGATGCATACATTTCAAACTTTTATTAAAGAAGGGATCAAAACTATTGGCAGGAAAGATTGGAAAAATTTCCTCTTATTTCATCTTATTCAATGATGCATGAGCACTAAAACCACGCTATTTTCTGAACCAGCCTGCTTGTTTTGAGTCACTGAAGAAGCCGAAGAAGTGGATAATTTGCTAGGAGAGGCAGCGACTCTGTAGATTGCACTGCTCTCTACATAGGTACTCTCCATTCAACACTGTGTCCTTGCAATAACTGGCAACCACTCTGGCTGTTAGACTGCTCACTGCTCCACAACTGAGACATGTGCATTAAAGGTAACAGGTGTGAGGGTTGTTTGGTTTGGACAGGTGCATGAATTACATTTCTTTTTCATTTGAATATTCTTCTAATTGCAACATTAAAAAAACATTAATATATTTAAAGCAATAACCCAAAAATTACAAATTACAAAAATCACCCCTATGTGTAGCCCTGTGCACTTATTTCACAAGAACTTTTTGGAGTTTCTTTCAGATGCTCAACTCATTTATTATCTAACCATATTTCCTCCCCTCAGCTTTCTCAGCTTGGTTCTGTAATCTTCTCTCATATAGCAAGAACTCTGTCATAGTAGTTATGTTACAAGGTTCAATTAGATGAAAGAAAGAGGGACACTAAACGCCGAACTGGCTCCTCAGTGAAAACCTAAGTCCTTTGAATGATTGAAAGATTGTGTTTAAACACCAAGAGACTAGGCTACACCTGGGACAATTTTTGAACACTTTCCACCTCAGAGTTTTAGGAGGTAGGCTAGGTGTGGATTAGGCTACTCACCACTCTTGGTTCCCAGTAGCTTTGGGATAAAAGCGTATGTCAGTGTTCACGTTGAAGAGGGTATCGTCGTCCGTCAGTGGTGGCAGCGGGCTCCTGTAGAGGGGGTGCTCGAAAAGGGTCGTGAGCCTGGAAACGCGAAAGTCCTGCTTCTCCGTGCCCCGGTTCGCCCTCTCTCTGATCAGACTTTTCTGTCTCTCCTCCACGGGCTCCTCCTGTCTTTTCAAGGGCTCTGTTCTGTCCCCAGCGCCGGCCAGCTTCTCCAGAGACTGCGAGGTGAGGTTGGAGCTGGGCTCGTTGCTGAAGTCCTGCAGTATCCTCAGCGTGTGCTTCCCTGGCCAGCCCGCCTGAGCTCCAGCAGAGGCACTGGCAGCGGCTCTGGAGCGCGGCTTGGGCCGCCCGCGAGGCTCCTCGCTCGGGCTATGGGCACACGAGCAGCCCGCGTCCCCTCCGCCTCCTCCGGAGCCCGGGCCGGCCGCTCTCCTCTCCAGCTTGGGCAGCAGGTCGATCATGATGTGCATGGTGCACGCCACGAGAAACACCATCAGGATGAGCAGCCGGAACTTACGGAACAGAATCATTTTGGAATATATTGTATTTGTTGTTATTATTGTTGTTTTTCTAACCGTGCCACATTAGTAGCGTCTTGAGGATGGCGAAGCCCAAAATACAACACGTGGGGAAGCGGAAAGGTGAAAAAATAAACATAAAAACTAAGCGTTTCAGAAATATGATATTAAATACCAATAGTCTTGCTTGCCAGTCAGGTTGTAGACTCGTCGTGACGAATGAACAAGCTTATAATTTAGAGATCTGGCCGTTTCTTCTACCTCTTCCCAAACGGTGCCAGCTGCATCTCGGCTCCGGGGCGAAGGCGACACGAAGCGGCGTCCGTGCAGTCCGCTCGCCCGCTCCGAGAGCCCCACCTCCGGATCAAAAACAGGGCTTAAAGGGGGCGAATCAAGTGCCGGTACGGTGCAAAAAAAATTAATAAATAAATACAAAAACAGCGACGAATCGACGTCGCGAGAAAACGACGACATACGAAGGAAGAAAGCCCAAAAGATCCGTGCGCCTCTCCCCGTGACAGGTGTGGATCCGTGCGCCAGACTCCTGTCCTCCAGGTCACTGCCCATTCAGCTCGAGCAGGACCAGCGCTCCTCCAGGTTTAGGGATAGAGGAAGGAGGGGAGGTGGGGGGAGTGGGTGTTAAATATTATGATGGAGCCCGTGCTGAAGCCAGCCTCGCCCGCGTCACCGGGAGCGGATCGGATTGGTTGGGTTTCACGGTGCGTCCAGCGAGCGAGTACCGAGCTAGAGCCGCGCGCATCCTCGCTCTGCAACGGACACCCTACCTGCAGGGACCCCCTCTGCTGCTAGAGGACGCTGCGGGACAAAAGTGAGCGATTCCGCCCACCCTCGGTTCCACGCAGCGCGAACACACACACACACACACACACACACCCACACACATCACTTCTGAGGTTTATTCTAATGCTCTCGTTTTATTCCATATTTCATGTCAACTGTGAAAAAAAGTGGGGAGCCTTAATTGCGCCAGATGGATGAGGTGTAGGTCTCTCCCACCTGAGTACTTCTAAACTGAACATTTATGGATCTTGCTTAAGGCACTTCATATCCTTGGTGCATTACTAATTATAGATGAAATCATTTATTCTCCGGGTTGTATGTTTTCTGAGTAAAGTTTTTCATCTTTCATAAGACAAAGCTGGTAAAGACACAGCTGCCAGATGAAACCCTCTGCCTTGTCCCATAGGGAAGCTTCATTTAGGCTGAAACACTAAGCCCTCCATTTCTAGAGTCAAGTGCACATCAATATTAATCGGGGCAGTTACATATGGAGAAAACAGCAGCTGCCCTCTTTCTAATCCTGAGCTTTTCTGTTCTGTTGCACATACAGATCAGATATTTCACATGTTCACACTGTACGACTCCTGTACAGAATTGCTTTAATGAGTCACTGAGCAGTTTAAAAAGCCCTCCTTAAACTGGAGCCAATTTTCTGCTCCCATTCAAGGTGTAACAAAGGATGCAGTACAGTAAAGATATCCTCCTTTCTCCTTTCGCCGCCCGCTTCCCGCTTCGCCTAACATAATTCACGGAAAGTTGCGAGCTCGCAGGAACATGCTATTGTGTCACACGAACTGGAAATTAAGCTTCATTACAGGTTATACAGAGTAAATGGGACGAAAGGTTGAAAACATAATTTTTTTCTTCACTTCTCTTTTGACCCCGACCTTAACCTTCACCATTCGTGAGGCATGTTAAAGCTTTGTAAATCTCCATGCCACCTAATTTTGAGGGGCTAAAGCAATCTCATGTTGTAGGAGCTACAAAAATATTTAACAAACTCCTCACAGAGGTCTCCCAATGGTGTGAAAGCAAGCAATGAATCAACATTTCAGCGCTATGCTTCAAACTGATTAGCATTCTTGCTATGGGGATTATCCATGGCTGGACTGTTATTGAGGATTTAAGGTAGTCTTGATTTAAGCATAGTAATTGGTCTTGGTTGTTCAATTAGGCCGACATAATATCCAGCTGTTGCACTTACAAAAGGCGGATAAAAATTCTGTCTAAACCTAATGAATTCAGGTTGAAAATTACTACAGGACCCTGAATTTTCAGTGTAGCTTCTTTCTATATACCCCTAGTGTTCATTCTGCTGATGTAAAGGAAATCAACTAGGACATTTGAAACTAATATAATAACAATAACTTTCTGTTAGCACTCTGTTGGCTCTCCACATGTGAAATGTGACTCTATGTTGAAATGCTAGGGAGCAATGAGGGGCGAAAGGGGAAGGGTGCAAACTTCCTGCTGTGAAAACAATGTACGATTCTCCAAGATAAAATGCCCAGCTTAACGTTCTTATTACAACATAAAGACATCAAACATTCATCATGAGGACAACAATCCAGTTTGCTTCTGGTTTTTTAAATGAAATATTATAAATTTGGTTCTGTACTAACATTGACTTTTTTATTTAAAGACGGCCTTCATCTGATTTGTGCTAACAGTGAGACTTAAAAAATAAATGACTAGAAATACACTATATGGACATAAGTATTGGGAGTCTTAATTATTGCATCCACGTGGTCCCATACCTCCAGTGATGGATAATCTTAATGCTTCAGCATACCAAGACATTTTGGACCATGCCAGGCTTTCTCACAGAAATACTCCAAAATCTTGTAGAAAGTCTTCCAAGAAGAGCGAAAGCTATTATACCAGCAAAGGGGGGACCAACTCCATATTAAAGTCCAAGCTGGTGTAATGGTCAGGCTTCCCAATACTTTTTGTACATGTTGTGTAAAATAGACAGTGTGCTACAGTTTCTTATAGGATTATTTCCAACGTCCAGTAATGCTCCTCCAACCTTAGAACAGTCATCATTTTAGAATGCATTTGTGGGTGGACTGTGGGCTGGTCAATTATGGGGAGTTAAGTTTAGGATCTTCTGCACGTTCCAAAAAACGAGTGGATAAACTTCTCTTTCATTTGACCGGTCGGACGGGTTTCTGCGCTGTAGTTTCTGTTAAGTGCGCTATAAGTTAGAAATATAACTCCTCTGTATGAGTCATCCCTGACAACTCGTATTGGGTTACGGAGAAATGCGACACTTATGTCCTTATGAGTAAAAATGGCCAGGTGTTGCTGTGAATGAGCTCTGTTCTTAGACAGGGCTGAGGAAGCTAGCGTTCTTCAATAAAAGCAAACAACAGAAATGTGGGGGCTATATTATCCCTTGTTGCGAATTTATGGAAAAAAGGGTCTCTTTTATGCATGCCAGCAGGCTTTTTATATCAGGCTGAGGTAAACAACATTCCAACAGAGAGTTCAGGGAGGTCAGATTTAGCATTTTTGTCCTCTCACCAGCCCTTGTTGTTCCCTGGGTAATATCTCAGCATCATATTTAGCGGCTGTTGTTGCTCAAGGTTTATGACCTTTGGCTCATAAATGGGACTGAAATGGCTCAGACGTGGCGTGTTTTGGCCCAGAAGAGAGGTGCATTACTCCTGGCATTGATCCACGCTCCTGGACCTACAGGCCACACCAAGCCAAGGAGGTATTTTAGGAACGGCTCTTTGGACAAAATGGAAGTCTGAGGAGGTTTTAGCCTTGTCAGAGAAATCGATGCATATTCCAGATTCCAGACCACGTCTGCCTGAATGTGAGCTCCTTAGGGCGGCACACTGATTATTGCTTTTGGACTGGGAGTTAGTGCCCCCCCCCCCCCTCCCGGAGACCCCCTGACTATAAAAGTTTATGCCATGATAAATAAGCAGGATGCCACAGTTATTTATTGTGACCGTCACAATATTGGCACTATGATAAGGCCAGAAGCTCCAGTATAATGCACCTAACACACTCTTTGTTATAACAGCTTCACTCTGTAAATGAAAGCTCGAGCAAATCATCAGACATTTCTGTCATGTGTGCAAGCATGCTGACCAATCTCTGATGTTCCTGGCAAGCATTCTGATGAATCACAGGCTTCCTCGCAGCCAAACAAACATGCACATGTTTTTTTTCCCCCTCCTCAAAACTACGCAGGCCTGCCCTAAGCCATGTCGCATGCAGCAGTCACCGATGTCGGCTCACAACATGTAAACCAATGCAATTGCAATACGCAGCAGCAAAAGCACCACATGTTGTGTTCCGTCTATATCATGCAGGCCTCCAAACAGGCTTTATTTGCACAGCAGTGTGGAGGATAATTGAATTTCTCCACATTTCGTAGTCTTTGTTTTCTGTTAAACAAAACAGACTGTTCTCCTCGTTAAAGCGGTGAAGGGCCAGTTTGTTCCGAAGCAAACCCGGAGATATTTAAAGGCTTTAATGTGAGCAGGCGGACAACTGGATTGAGTCAGTGGTACAAATTGTGGCTAATTTTCCAACAACTAAGAAAGAGACTAGACAGTGGGGGAAAATTATCACACACGATTAATGAGGGCCTAATGTGGCGAGCCAGCTGGGAGGGGGAAAAAAACCTCTTTTCAACTATAAAATTGGTTCACTTGGCTTCTCTGTGGGCAGCCGGTCTGTGGCAGTGACCAGCAAGATCTGAGACAGGAATAGAGAAGGAGGAGTGACTGGCAGTGAGTAATGCAGCACAGACGGAACAAAGGCACAAATCTGAATATAGCATCTCTGGGCTAAAAAACAATTCACCATTGTCATGCAAAAAATAAATAAAATAAAACAAAACAAAACAAAAAAAACAGCAAGCAAACAAAATCTCGCAAAGCTTGTGCCGAGATCAAAGCCAGAATCTGCCGTTGCTGTTTCCATTTACTCTGTGGAATAGAGAGGAAAAAAAACACCCTCATAATCTCAAGGGCCGCTCCTTCATTTTGAACTAACAAATAGTCATCGCGCTTGGCATTTATTTGTCTCTCTGTAAACGACAGTCTGCACTTGCATTTCTGCTCAAGGCAGATGAGTTCCTTCCATTATTGATGGCAGAGTCGTGTCTGACCTTTTACATGCTTACAGACACCATCCACTGAGCTTTAATTATTAATATCAGTCCAGACGCAGCCCGAGCGGGTTTTCTCCAGGAATGGAGAAAAATACTGCTTTCAGTGATATTGCTTTTGCGAAAAATGCAGAGATGTTTTCCAGAAGAAAGCTTTCACTATTTGCTTTTGTGACCAGAAATGTCTTAATGGTAGAGGTCGTCTCAGTGAGTGTTTTCCACTTTCTGTTCCAAGGGACTGCAGGTGGATTTCCAGCAGCGCTGCATGGCTCCTTAAGTGTTACTGTGATAATCCATATGGTATTGGCAGCAACCGTATTTCAAAGTGTGCAATATGCAAATGAGCCTCTTACTAGCTCTTCATTCTATGCTGTAAAATTCCTGACCAGTCATTAATGTCTACTGGGGCCGTTTGGGATGGATTTTTGTAAAACCACATCACAAGGATCCAATAATGTGTTTTTGATATGTATATCCCGTAATCTGCGGTACAATATTAGTTTTGGACCATATATGATCTAACCAGAAATCTGATAATTTGATATCTGTAATGATTCATCGCCAACTGTGCAATTACTAATAGATGTCTATACTAAATGGAAAGCAACATTGAGGTGGACACAAAAAAAGTTAAAGGACCTTTGGGAACCTGACCCTGGTAGATGCCAACTGGAAAGTTATATTTGCGGTACACTATGCAATTTAATAAGATTAGAGATATAATATGATAAGATAACCCTTTATTACCCCCACAGGTGGGAAAAATGCATTGTTACAGCAGCAGTATATGAATTTACAATTTACAATTATGCATCAATTTTATTTTTACACCAGTTTTAAGACATTCCTGATGTTTCTGACCCATGCAATAAAAGTCAGTATCCCGAAAGAAGCCATATGTATGTTTCTGGCATTGTTCAAAGATTAATAATTTCTAGTAGAATCTTATAAGAGAGACTGAATTAATATTTGTTCACCCTCTGCGACTGAGTCTAAAAACCTGTATATACGATAATAAAGAGGAATTTCTCCTCATCTTCTACATTTTTTTTCCACTGTGCTCATAAATGGATTCTGCCAGAGTAGAGCATCAGTACTGTGAAGGACCTCAATCTCCATTAAGCCCTATGTACAGCTCTGAAAGTACTTTTTAATGATTCAAATTGTGGTACCCATCCCTCAATATTAATGGGGTAGTGAAGGCTCTGAAACTTTCTACTGGACTTAGCCTGTACGTTTCAGAAGTTCTGTTCAGTTCGGAAGAAATTCCCGAAGAGGATTGTTCATTCATCTTCTTCGATTTAGATTTCAGTGTCTACTATATAAGCCCTTTTATTTAATTTTAGCTTTAACTATAGACTATGTGGACAAAAGTATTGGGACACACCCATTTTCCAGGGTTTGGGTTAAACCCCTTACTTCCAGTGAAGGGCAATTTTAATTCTTCAGCATACCAAGATATTTTGGACAACGCAATGTTTCCAACTTTGTGGACACAGTTTGGGGAAGAACCTTTTCTATTCCAGCACGGCTGTATGCCAGTGCACAAACCGAGCTCCATAAAGACATGGTTGAATGAGTTTGTTGTGGAAGACTGAGATTGCAAACCAGGCCTTCTTGTTCAACATCAGTTCCTGACCTCAGAATGAATGGGCACAAATTCCCACAGAAACACCACAATCTTGTGGAAAGCCTTCCAAGAGTCATGTCATTACAGTCCCTGTAGGTGCAGAACTCAGTCCCAGTACTTATATATGGTGTATATAAGTATTATGACAAGTTGTGACATCATTTGCATGTAACACTGACACTCAATTATACCACAAAAATATAATTCAGCTCTAATCACCGGGTTTCAAAACAAAACCCCGGTCCTGGAGCACGGAGAAAATGGTGGCATGATTGTATCCGCCAGTGACCTTGCTGCAGATAAGTCCATGATGAACTTGCATCCATAATGTATTTGCCCTCAGACCGTGCTGGCGGCCGCAAGGTGTAATTTCTTACCTATAGTGGATGCATGAATCACAGCTTGTCAGTGTAACATCACTTCACCTGATCATCCGTCTGGTGAGATGTTGCCCCGTCTCAAGCCACAATCCGTCTCCCCTCCACTCATCACCGTAATGGGGCCTGGTTGTCATACAATACTGGAGCACCATTGACGTGACACGAAGCCAGATGTATGACAACACCTCCTGTCCCTGGGTGTTCCGATCATGTCGCCATTACTTACACTTTGTCTGCAGCCCCTGGCTTCATTGGGATGACATTCTGCACATTTGATCATTTCCATCCATGCCAGTTCACTCTGCATTCCCAACCAGATGCAAGGAAAAGTAGTCTAATAGAGCCTCAGAGCCCCAGGAGGCACTGTAGGCATGTAGTCGTACGTATATATTATTTAAAAACATAACATCATACATATCTATTATTCATTTATTTTATGTGTATAAACCAGTTTCGTTCATTTTTTGTTTCTTTTTCATATTTTTTTCTGTTTGTTTGTTTCATGCTTTAGGACCTATATTATGAAAAATGCTCTATATCACAAAAAAAAAATAAAAAGTGAAAAAAATTGAAGTGAAAGTGACCATTTGTCATACGTGAACACACCACTGCACACAGTGTGAACAGCACAAAATTCAGCCTCTGCATTTAACCCATTCACCAAGTGAAGCAGTGGGCAGCCTGGAACACAGCGCCCTGGGAGCAGTGTGTGGGACGGTACCTTGCTCAGGGTACCTCAGCGGTGCCTAGTGGTCTTGGGGGTCGAACCCAGACTTTCTGGTCGCAGGGCGGATGCCTTAACCACTAGGCCACCCAGCCGCCCCATAGAGTGGTATGTAAACATTGTTTAAGGTTTAAATCGTACTGTGCACTTCCCGTAGTCCGTAGTCCAAGGACGAACTGCAAAATCAGCCCGTTCATAAGTCTGCATAAATCTGTAAATCTGGCCATTCAGTCCAGAGCAGGTTTCTTCACCCATTCACAATGACGTTATGCACTACCAGTCAAATGTTTCTGCACAAAGATTTTCTGCGTTTGCAAGTTACTCACTATTTAACTATTTAATAAAAATATGCTCAATATTTTTTGCTAACAAATACATTTACAGGATGTTTAGTACCTTTATCAGCCATTAAAAGGTCATATATTTATTAATGACCTACAAAAGACAATTTAATATCATTTTCCTTAGAATGTGGATCACCAGACAACTGTTATTTATATTTAATAAGCTCTTAAGTGGTACTCAATGAGTTGGAACAGTTAAGCAGTGCATTTAAAGTTAAAGGACAACTAGTTAATAGGATGACAGACATGCGACTGTTACATATTCTTTCCAAGTTATAAAGAAATAAGAATACAAATCTGCAATTTATGAAATAAGCGGATAAGTGGTAAAAAAAAAAAAACCCCTGTGGTGTGACTGGTAGTGTGTGTATTTCAGCCCAGACTGCTTTTTGAATGATACGCACAGATAATTAGATCATTAGGTCATTCATGTATAAACTGATCTTAAAGGTAAAAAAAAAGTCTGGAAAGTTATGCAGGCTTTGTAGTTAATGGCCACCCATTGAAACACGATTAAAATGAAAGCAATTAATAATGAATAACATGATTGGGATCATTTATGGTATAATGCTACTTTGAGACTCACCTTGTTCAAAAATGGGTCTGACCAGAGGGATCTTTCGTAAGACTAACCCAGAGCAGCCCAGTCTAATCAAAGGCACCTTGCACCGGCTGCCACCTCTCTAAGCCGCCTTTTCCAAAGTGTCATTGTATGTGATTACTGAGCAAACACGTTTGTCCTATGGGCTCTGCTGTTGTATTGTCCTCCAGCCCCCAAACAATTAACCCACCGCTGCGCCATGGCTGGCTGACGTCAGGCCGAGATCCGAGAGTGGTGAGTGTCAGGAGCAGATTTTGTCAGGGGGTCTTAACAGGGACTTTCTGACAGGAGACGATTTGTTCTCTGTGAATATCAGGCGATGGGCAGACAGCAATGCAGGAGATAAGTGTGTGTAGATCACGGGGTGCAGAGATGGGGCGGATGAAGCTGGGATTGGAAGGGGAGGAGTCGGGGGCAGATGCTATCACAACCGGTCCCTTTGGACTGACATGTCGGTGGAATAACGTATGTTTGAGATGGCAGCTGAAGGAACGGTGGTATAAGCAAATTGTGAGGTTGCAAAGGTTGTTCTGCAATAAAATGCATCTTAAGAAAGTGGTGGAATGCCGATCGCTGTTTCCAATCATTTATTGCACAATAAAAATATCGCTATACTGTTATACTGATAGTATAAATGATACTGTATTGTACTGTATATACATTCTGATAAATGTGCATGATTAGAATAGCAAATAGCCTGCAGGAGTAAACAGCCCACCACAATGAAGGTGCAGCAAAGTGTTTCTGGAACTCCCAACTCATATTAAAGCCTACAGAGACATTTGACGCGATGAAATTTTGACCTTTTTTGGCCTTCTATATATATTAGTTATATGAAGATTATGTGCTTTCATCTCTGCTGCATCAGTTGGTTAAGATGCAAAAGGCAACAATTTGTATCTCATCACTCATCTGGTTGAAAAAAATGATCACTTATAATAGAAACACACACACACACACACACACACACACACACACACACACAAATACACACACACTGACAATCCTAATTCTTCTATTGCAGTGAAACTGTAAGAAAAGAGACAGTAATGCTGGTGACAAACAAACAAGTAAACAGTAAACAGGTTCCAAATACTCTAAAAATACACATTCAGAATGTTTCAAAACCTAATTTTTGATTAAACCTATAATGTTGCATGTATGTATGCATTTATTTATTTATTTATTTATTTATTTATTGCTCTTCTTTAAAATAGCACGCAACCTCCAAGGGCTTTCTGCAGACCACCACATAAATACAAGAGGTTTATCAGTATGTCAGTATAATATCTGCACTAAAATGATTTCAGTGTTAAACCTTTGTATTATAAAACTATGGCACGATAATACTACAAAACAATGCAATATTGTGCAGCCCTGCATATTTGCTACTAGAAAAAAATCCATCACAAGGTTTAATTCTTGCTGAAGAGGCAAATAAATCTTGACAGTACCTTTCAAGCGCACACGTAAAGGAATTACTTCAGTTACTTGAAAATAAAGGGAGGCCCAGCCGGCAGTGGGTTAAACAACAGCTGGTGTGGCTTGAGTATGCTGATTCAGTAAGAAGCAATACAGTAGGGATATCTCCGCTCTGTGTGGTCTTTGCTGAAGCTTCGGATAAAGAAAAGCACAGAAATCCCCTCGGCCCGGGCCAAATCCTGTCACTTTAACCTTTCTCAGATTTCCCCCCAGGACATCTGCTGGCTAAGAGTGCACCAAAGGACTGTGCTCTCAGCAGAGAGGCCACAGGAGCGCACTTCTGCAGACAGGTTGCTGACATTGGGGAGCAGCTTTATTGCTTCTCATTTGAAAATCTCTTTGACTGTAATGGAATGGAAAAGCATGGTTTTCAGCAGGCATGCATATTCATCACGCAGCACGGAGTTAAACAGTGAAAAACATTTTCCAGTTTACTAGCTGAGAAGAGCAGACGCAGGTCATAAAGGACGGTTAAAAAAAATAAAAACACGAGACACTGGGAAGTTTAAAAACAGAACCCCTACGATTATTGCCTCCAGTCACATCATTCTGGGACGAGCAAGGCCACCGCTGGGCTGCATTTCCTCTTCTCCACTGGGGACAGACGGCAAAGTGCAGCCTGTAATCTCCTGCCTGTCTGCTTTTTTTTTTACAGAACTGGACACGGTGACATTCAGGGGTCACAGGCTGCAGGATTTCAGGCTGCGGCGCTTTTAATTTTAGGCTAGATTAACAAAGACCAGAGCACTCTAACCTTAACCTTGGCTTGCATAATCTTGACCTATCCATGCTTATATTTGTCCCTTAACCTCATTTGAACATCCAGTAAAGCATTGAGAAACAAAAACAAGTAAGTTAACAGACACAGCATCACGGTGGTATGCCAGGGTGGTGGTGGCCTAGTGGGTAGGATACTTGCCTCTCGACCAAGAGGTCATGGGTTTGAATCCTACCTTCAGCACCACTGGGTTCCTGAGCAAGACCCTTAACCCCAAGTTGCTCCAGGGAGACTGTCCCCTGTATTTAGGGAACGGAAGTCATTTTGGATAAAAGCGTCTGCTAAAGGCCATAAATTTGACCACAATCCTCCAGTTGTGAGTTGTGTTTCCAGAGCATATTTAGTGATGTACTTTTATTCCTACTGTCATGTTTTATTGTCACTGAAACAACAAAAAGGTGTGGTTGTCTGCAGAAACTCATCACATGTTGGAAAAAAATGTCAAAAATTAATTTCAAAAAATTATTTGAATGTGCATTTTCAGTCATTATTTTGTTTATAGTTTTCATTTGTTTGTTTTTACCTCAACAATTACCAGAATAGCCTGTTAGCCTGATGAAACAGATTGTTATTCAAATCCATCCGTGTATAAAAAAAGCAACCGATTTATGTGTGAGTTGTGACTTGTGTGTGTAAATACTGTTAAATAATTTAACAGTATTTGTAATGTAACCCTAACATTACAAATACTGTTAAATATTAGAACAGTTCAAACACAGTGAAATTCATAAGCAAACTCTGTGCTTATATTATCTATTTTTCATCTGCTCTAAAAACTAAAACTTGTCACGAGGGGGCAGGAATGAACAGCCAAGACAGCCCTGTTGCGTGGTGGAAGAGCCCGGGTGTGAATAGCACATGAGAGCTGGTAAACCACGCTGTTTAGTCTGAGAACGCTCCAATAAAGGCGTTCTCACTCGCATACACGGGGGAACTAAAGTTTGCTCCGAAGAGCCTGAGTACTCACGGAACCCGAACTGAATGGAGGTTGGGACATGTTGCATGGATGTATGTCACTTCAATGTCTGTGCGAGGAATGTATACCTGTTACCTGATTTTATACCTGACGTGCGGTTATTTCCGGTGCCCTTTGACTGCACGTGACCCGGTGTGCGTGACCCGGTGTGCGTGAGATTATTCTGCTACAATAAAATTAAATATTTATGTAATTCATGTCATTGCAACTCAACTCTGAAGTAACTTAAAAAAGTAGGGTTTATCCCTTTGGCCAATTAACTTAAGCTTAAGGTTAAACCTCTGTAATAGAACAAGAGTGACATTACTATTGGACAGATTTCAACCTTGGTCTTAAGTGATCTGCACTGTTTGATTTTGTGTGCATGTTTTTGTGTACTGTTAAGAAATGACTAGTGTTTAGTCACGTAATGTCTGCAAAACTCAGCAGTGTGCACATCTGATTTGGTCCAAAGACAGAGTTTTGGTTTAAACATAAGTATGTCACATATACATAAAAGTATTGGAACCCCTGACCATTACACCGACAGTGGCTTTAATGACTTTGCATGCAAATACATAGACTTTAATATGGAGTTGGTCACCCCTCTGCAGCTATAACAGCTTTCACTCTTCATGGCTTTCCACAAGATTCTGTGGGAATTTTTACCCCTTATTCTGAGGTCAGACACTGATGTTGGATGAGAAGGCCTGGCTCACAGTCTCCATTCAAGTTCATCCTAAAGGTGTTAGATGGGGTTGAGGTCAGGACTCTGTGCGGTTCAGTCAAGTTCTTCCACACTGAACTCATCCAGCCATGTCTGTATGGAGCTCGCTTTGCGCACTGGGGCACAGTCATGCTGGAATAGAAAAGGTTCTTCCCCAAACTGTGTCCGCAAAGCTGGACATGTCTTAGTATTCTAAAGCATTAAGATTGTCCTTCACTGGAAGTAAGAAAGCATCCGAATTCAGTAAATTAAGAGGTGTGTCCCCATACTTTTGTCCATATAGTGCATGTTCCTGAAATATTTCCACACAGTCTTCACCTGTGTTCACAGGAATGTTGCTTTCGGGAAAGCAATGCGAAGGAATGTCTGTGCCAGACAGGCATCCTACATTTGTGTCAAGGCAGGGCAACGGGAGAGAATCAGATTATCCCTTAGAGTAATGATGGCCATCCTTCTTGTCCTGACGTTCACACATTAACACATTTACACACATACAAGAGTGAATCAATCAGTGTGAGCAAAGGCTTGGGGCAGATTCAGCAGAAAGGAGGATAAAAAATGTAGGTACGGAGGGGATGGGATGGTCCGGCTTAGCTTGGAACCACTCATTCTGCTGAAATGCCTTGGTTTGAGACCAAGGAACGAATGAGAAAGAGAGTACAGCTATTTACAAAATCCTGTTAAATACCTTTTTTTTAGCCACTCCAGATTAAATGTTGCATAATCTTTATGTTTACTCAATTGTTTTAGTAGAGGAAGCACTAATTGCTAGACTGATACAAGTGACACAAACAGAGGATAAGAAAACAGAGCTCATGGCAGTATAAAGCTGAAATGTAAAGTCATTTGGTGGTTTGGGACTGATTTGAGTCTGGGTTTGGTGTCGCAACCATTGGCTCAGGCCTCCTTTCAGTAATGTAACAGTTGCTGCTTGTGAAAGAGCCTGGCTTGGTCACCTTGTGGGCTGTTTCCTGACTCCCTCCTTCAGTGTTTATATATGGGTTAGCGTGGGGTGGCTGAACTTCCAGGCCTGCACTCTACATCACTGCCCAGATGGAGGGATGACAGGGCAGGGGAGGGCAGAGTGATGGTCTGTGGAAAACTTGAGGCTCGCTTGCTGCTGTTGTTTTTGGCTGGAGTCCCTCTACCCACCCCAGAAGCGCCATAATTAGGCAGGAGTCAATGAGCCCGCATAGGAGGAGGTCACGCCGCTGATCAGACTGTTTGCTTCACGGTCTGGCCCGAGTCGAGACTGCGATGTCCACATCGAGGCCCACGCCAGCATCTGATCATGCAAATCCGCTCACAGGAAACTAGCCATATTTGTTCAAAAAGTGAAGTACAACTCACATGTGGCTGCAGCTGCAACTGTAGAGGGTCGACCACAAAATGATTCAGAGGTGTGATGTTCTTCCAAAGAATGATGAGTGATGAAATTTCGCGGCCATTGCTAGCCACGCTATTTTTTGCCTTGTTTACTGTCAGGGGGCTGTGAGCTGAGTAATAAATTCAGAACCACCGTAAACTGTGGCCTACAGTTACTGCCACAGTGGTCTGTTAGGGAGGACATAGTTGCAGTTACTTGATTAGAGTGCCACAGTGTTGATAAACACACATCGCTTAAGTAAGTGGATTTATCTTTTCAGAGATATAGACAAACAGTCACAAAACCATAGATAGAATTGTGGTTTTGAATGAATGTCAGTGACGTATTATCTGTTTATGGATACAAATTGTAAGTAACATATAAGATATAAATATAAGTGATATATTGTAGCTGTCATACCAAATTCTCATAACTCTTTTCAACTGCTCTTTTCATTGGACCTTTACTGAATATAGGGTCTGTAAAATGGTATAATGTTATTTAATATTTCATATTTTAATATACAGAATACATTTTCATAGATACTTTTTTCAACAGTTTCTTATGACTGTGAAAATAAAAGGCTTGTTCCAAAACACATCATAGACTACTGTCTATAATGAACAGAAATTCCGTTTTTTATAATATACATTGTACGTTTTGAGCTTCACTTATGGGAAATGTAAGGCTGCCTCCTGACAGGTATTAGAGACAATAAAAATGTGTTTACTTCAAAAATAAATGGGCAAAAAAAAGTTAAGCTTTAAAGATAAAGAACAGGATTCTTCAAATATAATACATAGGTATAAACATAACGTGCATTACATAGAATAAATACATGATATAGTTGCTATCTGGGTAAAACCAGCTACACCCATTTTTGCCATTGCTTTTGAAAATTTGTGTATAATTATTTGTATATATTATAGACATGTTATAGATAATAGATATATTGTTTTCTTTTTACAGAAATGATATATTGTCATATACTACATATAATAGTAGGCAGCTGGTGGCCTAGTGGTCAGAGGTTTGGGTTTGAATCCCAAGATACCGTCCCTGGGCACTGTGTTCCTGACTGACCGCTGCTTCACTTAATGAATGGGTTAAATGCAGAAGACACTGTGCCACTCACACTGTTTTCTGTGGTGTGTTTAACGTTGATAGAATGGTCACTTTAAATGTAACATAGCTATAAACTCATATCAGCTCATGGTGTGTTGAAAGGATTCACATTCCCTTTACATTATGTTGATTTCACTTATTGAATGTATGTTACAGAATATAGATATATAGTTTTATTATGACAAACAACACATTGTTAAATTATATACTACATTTCAAAAATAGTATGTGGATAATTATAGCTATAAAAGTTTAATCAGGTAACATAGCTATAAACTCTCCACATTTCATGGTGTGTTAAAAGAATTCTCATAAGCTGTGTACCAGACCCATAGCAATCTACAATCACCAGGCCTTAGGCTGCGGTTTGATGCGCAAACAGCTCCAGCAGATTGTGTAGAAAACATCTCATGAATAAACAGTGCGGTGAGGACATCTGACACCAGCGAAAGTGCTCCGGTAAGTCGGATCACTAAAACACTGATTGCTTGTTTGAAGATGATGAAAAAGAGGAAATTATCTTTGACTTTAATAGTTCTTCAATCAGAAGACCTGGAGATACAGTATCTGTGCAAACCTGAGGTACCGCGTTTTTTTGTGTCGATCATGATGTCCTCACACAAGGTGTAATGAAATGTGTGATGTTGTCGACCCCAAAAGCTCAATTACAGCACACCTTTGAGCTTTTTCCTCTGCTATCATATCCTGGAACAATGAGCGGTGTTTATTATTGAGCTCTAAAGTGCATCTCCATCAGTCATTCGTTGCTGCCATGATGTCCTGTCAAATATAAAAACACTGTCTCTGTCTGCCGGCGCAGTGCTACAATATCAAGATACTAATGTGTTCTGGGTTGTAATATGATACACTTGAAATGAAGCAGTGATAAAAAAGTGAACCTTAGAAGCACCACCATGGCATCATCAGTGATTACAAGAGTGTGTTCATATTATTTCTCACTCAAAGCTCAGTGAAACATAGAAATTCTGTCCAAGTGCAAATATGAAAGTATCCATCAATACCTTGTTTGTATTTGTAATTGGATAAAGCATACTGTTTACATATACACATGATTGCTGTGTATACACATACACATTTTGTCATGTTTTTGTGATAATGAAACATAGAAAAGAGACATAGGGGCAGACTTGAACCTGTCGATACAGAATGTAAACTGACTGTAAATTGCAAGTAATTAAGTAGTAAATAGGTAATTAAAAAGCAACAAATTGACTTCTATGAGGACACTGTTGTGGCTCTTAGGTGGAGTTGAGGGTTGGCAATGGACGGAATGAAACTAAATATTTGTTCAGGAGAGAAACAATTTAATGAGGTGAAGATCTCAAGCAACCACTCCTTCCAAACACTGCATGTTGTTTGTAGTTTCAAATATTTTTTTCAGGGAGTCCACTAAAACTTTTGAGTCCTTCAAATGTCAGTCAGGGCAATTCAGACCCCATAACCCCCCCACTTCGCCCCCCAGTTATATAATCATCACATAGTAATAACACTATGTCAGGGCTGGGCTGACGGCCACTGTAGATCCTTGACAGCTAAAAAAAAGTAAAGACATTTTTTATGGACCTGCACAGGGGCACCCTCATGCTGAAAGGGCCTCCAAAAAGGTGGGACCAGAAAATTGTCCAGAATGTATTTGTATTTTGACACATTAATATTGCCCTTCACTGTAACTAAGGGGCCATTATGCCACCTCCGCCAAACTTTACTGTTGGCACTATGTAGTGGGTCACGTTTTCCTGGCTTCTACAAAACCCAGATGAGTCTTTCAGTTAGGGAAGTGTGATTCATCACTCCACAGAACAGTTCCAGCTTGCTATTGCACAACTTCTCTTGGTATTGCACATAATGCTCATGCAACTGCTCAGGCCAACCCACTTCATTAAACTGCTGACATAGGCACTATGCTTTTCAGCAACTATTTAATTTATATTCTGTATCGACATATTCAAGTACTTCTGATGTTTTTCTACTTGCTTCATTATAAAAAAAATCTCAAAAGAGGATTTCTATTCCTTTGTTCAAATGCAAAACATGCTCAAATCAAGTGCACATGTGGTGTTGGATATTTAGAATGCACACTTTCAGTGTAATTTCTCAGTGTAGTTTCAATATGGTACCAGCCTCCTTAATTAAGTGGGAGCTTTTAGGCATGTATTTGTCAAAAGCATGATAGATATCATGCAATTGAAACATATTTACATTTTATTGCACAATTTACATTTTATCAAGTGTGTTGCTAAAACTCACCCATGCCAAGAGTCATACTAAATTTGATACTTTCATATATCTAAAACTATATTCTTTTACATATTTGGGTAGGAATATCTGGTCTGAAAAACAAAGAACATTCGCATCAATATTGATCTTGACTGAAGTTTTTCTAGACACTGAAAACATTTCTCTTATATCACAGTTCTGTAAGTATGCCTTAAAATAACTCAAACAAATACCAAACATTATCAACCAAAAGTCCAAATGTATTGTTCTTGTTCTCATCTACATTAATATACAGTATGTGGCCCTAATCTAACAAGTAAAGATAAGGATAGAATACATACATCTTTCATTAGCACTTCCACTATAGGAAAGGATGTATGCACTCACCTTATTGCAACAAATCTGAGCTTTTGCAGACTAAAGCTGACAATAACCTGCACTCATTTCATCATTATCCAGACAGCAGCTGGTTGCAGAAATTGCTATCATGCAGTCTGACCACAGCCAAAATGCAGAGGTTCTTAGGTCACCGAATCAAGTTTATGCACCACCAGATGTCAGATGTCCTGGAGTCATAATGATGTGGTCACTGGCACTCTGACCTGGTCACTGTGGTGTGTGCAAGGACTACAGAGTAAATAACTGGTCGGAACGGTTGACTTTTGTGTGCCCTGTCACTTACGCAGCTGGATTCTTGGTGGACTGAATTAACCCAGTGAGGGTCACATTCGTGTAATTTACTCACGATTTGCTGATGTCTGTGTTCCTTGTGGAAAGTCACTGTGAGCTGGAAAAAGTAAGGATGACAGGACGCGACGCTATGATGGAAGCAATGCGAACGTGCCTAGCAGATTTGACCTTCTATTCTGATGCACTCGCAGTGCTGTGATTGAGCTGTCACTCAGTGGCCAGAGAATTGGTCTGCTTCTGGTTTGAGGCCAGTTTGAACGCTTTTCATATTTTTTAAGGGAGGTTTAAAAAGTGTTGAGGAAGCTGGTCCTACACCAGGCCTCAGGGTAGTCTGTCTTCCTGTTGTCCTTACCTTGTCCCCTCTGGCACATCCTCTGGGCATGTCCTGGTTAAATATTTCTCAAGAGAAAAAAAAAAAGTGCAATGTCACACACAACTGTGCCATTTGTACCATTTAGTAAAGAACGGCCTTGAAATTCATTTGATGGTGCTTGGCCTCCTATATTGCTACAACCTAGTTTATAGACAGTTTTAATTTTATTTACAAATAAGTTATAATTGAGCATTAGCACTACTGATTATAAAATAATTAACTTTTTTGTATGAAAGAGTTTGTGCTAAGTGTGCTGCGGTATGGAGTGGTGTAGTGGAGTCTGGATAGGTAGGCATACCTAGGTAGGTATAGGGACTGTCACGAGGCTGGCCGTAGGACCAGCGCTCGGATTTACCTGGAAGGCTGCAGGAAAGCGCAGGCAGGCAGTAATCC
>JBBPDB010000028.1:8685891-8708769 GCA_037974465.1 Brachypetersius altus | reverse complement strand
GACAAGCACAAAAACACCCAAACCTACCAAAATAAAGGACCCAGAACCTGAACAGAACACACAGAAAAGACACAGACCCAGAAAACCCCAAACAAAAAGGCAGGGGCTAACTCCCGCCACTGACCAAGCCGTAACACTATATAGTTCACTTAACTGGTGGTGCTCCTTGTTTAGGTTACTTACTTTAGATTTGTGTCTCAGAAAATTTCAGATTTATGTGTTTTTTTTTTTTTATTTTACTTACATCTGTACTTATACTCGTACTTATTTCTTTATTTTATTTGGGTTTCAGGAAACGTCCAGATTTTAATTTATAATTTACTTTTAATTATATATAATATATAATATATATAATTGTTTTAATGTTTGCACAGTCAGTAAAGGAGCGGTTCAGGATACATTTCACTGTGTGTTGTATTTGTATGACTGCATGTATTTTCTACAAAGTATTGAAATATTCTTCAAATATTTTCTATATATTCTTCAGAGTATGTAAGACACAACAAGCCCAAATTTCTGCCAGACATACATATTAGGGATATGTGTGTTGATGTAATTATTTTATTCATGTGGAAATGATGTGGAAACGTTTTAATCCACTAAATTCAATTTATTTCAGTGTGCTCAAATGGAGATGATAGGGGGTGGGGGTTCTGACTCTCGTTTTGATTGTAGCTAATTAAAAACCTTGTTATCAGTTTTTTGCAAAGAATAATTGTTTGTGGAAAGAAGGATAACAATAAGGTGGGAAAGAAATTTACCTTAAACAGCACTTAAGATCATTCTTCCTAAAACTGCTTATGGCCAAGAAATATATAAATAGCCAACATGGTGCTACAAGGCAGGACTGAGGCTGAAATGATTGATGATAAAAACAATATTGACTTTTTTTTTTTATAAAATCACAGCAGGGCAAAGCATGTTGCTATTGATGATTGCATGGAACAAATTCTCCTACACTTTCTGGTAGTGCTTTTGGATGGTCATTGACAACTGTAATCCGCAATCTTTATCCCTCCTATCTTTTAGTATCTTTCAGAGAATCACAAGCTGCTTTTGTAGCTTTCTGTTAATGATAAGCGCACTTTGGTTCAGAAGTGGTTCAGCTTTCATGTTGATCCAGTCGTCCACTGGCCTACAAACCCAGAATCAGCATGCCAAAAGATGTTTGATGTGAAGATGTTACGCAAAAAGTGTGTCTCAGTGTGCAAGCACCTCAATTTAAGGGCGTTTCTTTAAATAGGAGCACTTTTCACCGAAAGAAGTTTGCTGGAAATGCCATTTCTGCAATTAGTTTGTGAATAACTAGCAGGTAGCTTAACATTTAACTAAAAAAAAAAACTGATCATCTTACAAACTTCCATTTAGTTACAACATAATTTGAAACTAAGTGCAATAAAAATGTATTTTCGTGGGTTACGTTCCAAGAGCTACCGCCTATACTGAAAAACCGCATTGTGTTGTGGTAAAATAAATGCTTAAAATGCATATTTCTATAGTGTAAACCCTAAATATGCCCCAAACACTTTAATTTCATCTTAAACTTCATTTTAATACATTACCCATAACTAAAATGTAAAGGTAAACCCGTATTGGTACTGTACAGTTTACACTGAACTGTTGTGTTCTTTTGTATAAGCAGGGTAAATACAGTAATAATTGAATGTAATATTTTAGCAATAAAAATACAGTTAAAAGTAGGAGTAATCACTAAAAATATTTTACAGTTCAATTATTTACTGTTACACTGCTACACTTGGTGAATGAGTTAAATGCAGAGAGAATTTCCCACTTTCCCAAAGGGCCACTTTACTTTAAGACTGACCTCATGAGTCTAGTGTAAACCTGGACAAAATACGCAACTTTGTCTTGTTTGATCAACTACACTTTGAATAAGGTTAAAGTTTTGTTAATCATATTTTCCACCAAGCATCTCTATTAGCTTCTCTAGTCTACATGTATATGTGTGCTATATAAAAAGTAAGATGTTTGTTTTTTTGTGTGCCTGTGCCCCAGTGGCATCTCTTGTTTGGTGTGCCGGGTTGTGTTGAAGCCCCAGGGAGGACACCAGGCTCTCAGAGAACCTGCATGCTGAGGCTCAAATTGTCAAGGGGGCCCAAAAATAGCTTCCTTACAGGTTTGTTCTCGAAGGCTCTTCTTCCTGCTGCTACATGGCCGTATCGCGCTGGAAGAGGAAACGTGCTGAAACTGTTCCCTTCTAATGTACCTATAAACTGATAATGATGGCCTTTTAAAAGTGTAAATGGAAAAAGCTAGCATCTAGCCTTCACCGCCATGCTGATAGAGACCAAAGCAGTGCCTTTCAAAAGGAGACATTTACATAGAGAAATGAGAGGGGGAAAGTACAGGCTGTGCCGCATTTAACTCCACCGCCTCTCTCTCTCTCTTTCTTTTTCTGTCTCTCTCTCTCTCTCTCTGCTTTTTCTCTTTTGACAGATTTGATTTGTCACACGCGGTAGAGGCTTCACAGAGTTAACTAAACAACTCGGCTCATTAATGAAGACACTCTCTAACCTAATCAGCCTGGCACATCACTCAGAGGCATCACACACACCTACACTGAAAAAAAACATACTTTGTCAGTTTGTAGCATAGATACAAAGTGTTATTTCAGTGCAATTCTTGCAAAGCTCCTGGCTGTTGGAACATTACTGTGAGGAGTTCGAGTTCTAGTTCAAGCTTATTTTCCATCTTCCTGGCAACCAAGTCAGTTTTATCCAACTGAAGCAGCCAGTTAGTTTACCCCTAAAAATGGCAGAATTCTTAGAACGAAGACGTATTATTTATTAACTGGACTAAAATGCAGATTGAGCCGAGCTATTCTTGGGCTATAGATGTGTGTAAAGCATGTTTTCTTTGTTCGGTGCTGCCGTTTTCTCTGGTATAAGCCAGTAAATACAGTGATCATTTAATTACATTTTTAGTAATAAAAATACAGTCAAATGTTTCGTGTAATCACCAATTATTTTTACAGTTCAATAATTGACTGTTCATCCGCCAGCGCATCTCATTCAGGTGCTTCAAGAGGAGTGTGTTGGTTAAAGCAGACACTGAACGTCAACAGCCTCTTTTTATATTTTTTCTGTAACAGTTAAAACCTAAACCTAAACATTGAACCAGCTCAGCTCTCACAGCAACAATCACGAAAAAAGCAAAATAAATTAAATCTATTGGTCCTTTTTAAGGAGTTCTCATTTTACAGTACTATAGCAGCTGGTGGCCTGGTGGTTAGGGAGTTGCCCCCTTGGAAGGTTGTGAGTTCGATTCCCAGGACTGCTAATGATACCATGGAAGTTCCCTTGAGCAAGAAACCATCCCTGCTCCCTAGCAACAGTGTCACTGACTGCCCACTGCTTCAGTCGAGTGAATTGGTTAAATGCAGAGTACAATTTCTTGCTGTTCACACAGTGTGCTGCACTATGATGTGTTCACCTATAACAAACAGACACTTTATACTGTACTATGCTATAATATACCATACTATAGCCACTATACAACATGATACAAATGTGCTAAAATGCCTTAGCTGTAAGTGTAACCAGAAACAGAGGAGAACACCTTTGAGTATCAACTGATTCTTTTGGGCATTTCCTAAAAACTAAAACCTTTTGGTACTGAATGAATAGTTTCCAAAGGTTCCGCTACTTTGTGCAGTGGACAATCAAACATATACAGACACTGTCTAATTAGTGAATTCAACTAAGTGGTGTTAAACTGCACACACTGTTTCCAATAGAAAAGTATTGCCAGTGCCCTGGAGTAGCGCCTCATTAAGGCTGTAGTGGTTGAATACATTGAAATCCTTCCAGTGATGTTTACAGTAGAGTGGCAAAGTGGAAGCTGTTACAGCAGCAAAGCGTGGAGTTTCACCTTTCACAAGCACTGATTAGGGAGTAACAGTATATTTTCAGTGTCAAAACATATGACAAAACATGTTTATACAAGTTATTCATTTACTCAGGCAACTGCTCATGGCCAGCAGGAGGGCCATATTTGTGTGGTGGCAAAGCCTGATGCTGTTCACATGTGTGTGATACCCCTGCTGTGAAAACTTTGTAAGTTAAAGCCAGCATAAAAATTTAAATCAGCATACTCAGAAGCTATGGATTCTTAAAAAAAAGTTACAGAGTTCAGACTGAATGCATCAATGCAGAATCAAATGAAACAGAAACTGCTTTCAAACTTGGTGACAAGACGCCTTCTAATGAGTGTTTAGACTGTGCACCCAATACTGACACTGAGAAATGACCATTTTCATAGCAGGAGAAATATATCAGCAGCCTTTTTACATCTTCAGTAAGGAACACTATATGGACAAAAATATTGGGACACCTGACCATTAGACCAACAGGGAAATTGTATTCAAATACATAGACTTTAATATGCAGCTGGTCCCCCCTTTGCAACTATAACAGCTTTCCACAAGATTTTGGAGAATTTCAGTGGGTAATTGTGTCTGGTCATTCTGTAGGAGGCCTGGCTCACAATCTCTGTTCCTGTTCATCCCAAAGGTGTTGGTAGGGGTTAAGGTCAGGACTCTGTGTGGGCTAGTTTTTCCACATAAAACTCATCCAACCATGTCTTTATGGAGCTTGCCTTGTGCACTAGAGCACAGTCCTGCTGGAATAGAAAAGGTTCTTCCGCAAACTGTGTCCATAAAGTTGGAAGTATTGGTATTGCAAATTACTAGCCCTAACAAGCATGTCCCAATACTTTTGTCCTTAGAGAGTATTTGTAATGTGAGGGGCGAGGCAAGCGATATAAGGGGCATTTATACTAATTAAGAAAATTATTTAACTATGGGTTGAGGCGGCGCTAGACAAAACATACTCGCATGGGACAAACATATAAACAAAGTCATTTGGAGAATATAAACAACAGACTGGACAACAGGGAGAAGACAGAACCAAACGAAATGCCAAAAACCAGGAAATGTCAGGGAGAATGTTTCAGGACCTTATTTTACCACAAAACATGTTTGGTTGAGAGAAGAGAAAACTTGACAAGGGCTCCGGGATATTTTTTGAGAATTACTGCCTAAAAATAAGGGTCTCATGACAAGTTAACCCAACAAGGTCAGCTAACAGTAGTTTTGAAATGTTATTGTCCGAAAAAAAAGGAAGGTGAACAAAATATAGCAAAAAAAAAAAGAAACAAGCAAGAGTCCAAAACAAATCTGAATTGTTGTTCGCAAGAAGCGAATCATAGAATCTGAACAATAATGGTCAAAGTCCAGTAAGGCAATCGAATGAGCAAACAGAGTAATCAGGGCAAGACAAAAATCAGGGTCAAGAGAACAGGCCAGAGAATAAAAACACATCAAAAAACATCAAACAGGAGATAAGCAAAAACGCTCAGTCGGCAGGAAAATCACTGACAATTCGGCAGAAACCAGAGATATTAGTATCATTAAAATGTAAAGGTTTTTGTGACCGTGTGACCTGGGTTGAATGGGATAGAGTGAATCTCCGAACTGGATCCTTGTCGACCAGACAGTTATAGATAGTGAGATAAAGAATATAGTCAATTAGTTTATTGCCGGGTATGGAGTTAGTTATACCTTGCTGCTTTTTAATTGTTATGGGATTTAACTAGCTTTACATTTTCCCATGTCGATGTTAACTTTCTGGACTGTGTCCAGTGTTGTAAATGACCAAGTTGCTATGTATGCGTTCTGTTATGAGGTTAATTTCAAGGTCTGAGCAGAAATATGACAAATGTTGATGTTTATACAAAAAGTACAAAGCACCCCACATAACTCCAAACATTTTTCTGGCTTAGGAAAATAATGTTAGACAAATAAGTTAATGCCAGCATATCACTTTTATATGTTCTACTTAGCTTTTTGCCAACAACTATGTACAGGTAATGTAAAAAATGTATGGATATTGTTATTTTTAAGTAATGTCTCTGTGTGTGTGTGTATATATATGTATATATATATATAGAAGCGTAAAAACTTAAGGAGCATGCACCAGTGTATAAGCACCCAGCACAGCAACTATGTCTAATACACAAGTGTGAAAAGGGCCCATTGTGCACAAAGAGAATCCCAGACTCCCAAAAACTGCATGACTTATGAAATAACTTTTGAGCTTTGCACATAAAAACATGCTGTTTTCCAGCAATGGATTTGACTGGATTGTGGATGGATACCAGATACTGTCTAGTATCTAGATACTGTCTGTGAAGAGTATGTGCAGCACACATAGGGAAAAAGATAGATGGGTGAGGAGAGTGGAATTAGCACGTTTGGTGCATTACGCAAGCATCTTATTCTCAGGAGAAGAGGGCTAATGTACTCTGGAAGGATTCCCATGGGCAGGAGAGCTGCTCAGACAAGGATGAGTGAGGTTACACTCCTCCAGAGGCACTGTTCAAAGCCAAAGCATAACACCACCGATCTAACACTGGCAGCAGCATCTCAGGCAAAAAGACTCTGAACAAACCAAACTAGACAGAAAGCCGTGCGTGTCAGCAGTCAGAGAGGCACTGGGGCCTGGAGGGAGCTCCTCCGGAGCATTATTTCTCCTGAGCATCGCCACAGGATGCCAATTAAGTCATCAGGGTTTTCTGCACCTTCAGCACTTTTCTGGCTGCCATAGTAGTGCGAGCTCCAAACAAGGTCCACTGCGTGCACCCTAACCGATGGGATGCGATTCTGTAAGCGCTGACTCTGCGTTGAATTTCTAAACACTGACAGATGTCAAGGGGCTTAACGCTCTTTCTCCCCCCCCCACCCCTCTGTTTCTCTCTTGCTTTGCGTATGGTGCGCAGATCCTTTGCTGCATGTATGTTCAACTCTGGCGTGGTGGGCGCACAGAGCAGGGGCTTCATGTTTGTTTTAAAGCTGAAGGGATGTGTGTTTGCATGAATGTGTCTGTATATTTTGAGTATATTTTTCTGTGGATGCGGTCGGTCACTCCGCCTCTCCTTAGGCCCGGTGGTTGGAAGCAGGAATGCAGACGCGTGGGTGTGAGCGGTCAGCCCTGTAACCTGTGGATTTCCATTCTTTCATGTTATGCCCTCACAAGAAAAACAGCAACAAAAACAATATGCCATGGTTTTTCTTGGCCAGCAGTCAGAGTCTGGTGCCAAGGGCAGAGAGCTGCCTCCTGGAAGATGTTTTTTGGAACAATGTTGGATTTACAACGAGGCTTGGGACCCGTCACTGCCCAAGTCAACCATATAGCTAATGGTAATTGGAGGCGCAGAGTATTGACAAAATGCTCCTTCGATTTTCGCCTGCCTAGCAGAGGGAGAGTGCTCATCTTGCCTGGTGAGGCGGGCAGAGGGAGGGAGGGGAGCACGATCATTCAGAGCTGTGCTGCGGACAGTAGCTTTTCCGTTAATTACACAGGGGAGCGTTGATTGACGAGCTTCGCCCCATGCATGCTACCGTTTCCGCCCCGACGCCTAGTGCCGCCTTGCGGCAGCTCGGGGTCAACTCCAACCCAGCTAGAGAGCACACAGCTTCACTGCCTCCAAATGTCACAGCAGTGAGAGGCCAGGCAGCACACAACTGCTAAATGCTAAAGACATCCTAGGAAAGAGTTTGCTCCACTAAAGGTCTAGAGGAAAGACAAATGTAATTTTCTGCACAGTAGGTGACAAAAGCCACTTTAAGGAGCCCATATTCTACTTTTTACTTACACAGTTTTTTTTCCACTCAAATGATCCTTATGCAGGATATTTTATTATAAGAATCAAAAAGGCTCTTTTTGTTACTTAAAATTTTTTTATGTAAATGAGCTGATGAGTGGCTTTTCCTGTGGAACAAGCTGGTATTTGCTCCCTCACAGTTTCACAAAGCACATCATTTAATTGCTGTTCTCATATCATTCACTACAATTACTCTGCAACAGACAGTAACAACACCCCTTAGCAGTCATATTAAAACAGCTCATGGTTGTGACATCACAGTCATAATAAATAAAGACTCTGTATGTAAATGAAAGTTAGTAATAGGGCCATCTTGACATTTTGAGATACTAGAACATAGTAGTGCGTTAACCTAGCAAAATAAGTTTATGAAAGGTAAAGGCAGTCCAATGACTTTTTCATGTTATATCCTCCACTGTTTTGCACCGTGTAGTACTTCAAGCTCTTTAATTCAAATAAAGAGTTTAGCCTTGCATGATATACGCATTGAAAATGTTTAGACAGAGTATACACATGTTTGTGCTGTGCTCACCTCAACAACAGGATCGTAGGCAGATGCATACTTTGCCACATTGCTATTTTAGATGGTAGAGCTGGTTTGGATGCTCTAAACCCAGTCGGAGACAAGTGATTCCTTGTCTAAATTATTGTCACATACTGAGGCACTTTAAAGCAGAACTGATTGAATTTCCTTTTAAAGCAGCAGAACACAGTGATGAAGCACTTCCAGCACACCTACAGCCCATCAGATGTTGTCAACTTTGTCTTCAAACAAATAAAGTTAAAATGAAGTGCTTGCAGATGTATTTAAGGACAACAGAAGGAGGCAGGAGGCAGTTGGGAGGGGTATTGGATCTGGTAATTGGCAAGGATTTTTCTGTTGTTCCATCGAGTTCCTCGTCTGAAGCTGGCTGTCGCACAGTGATCCATGGGTGATGAAGGGCTAAATGGGTCTATAACTCATTTAGCCAGCCTGCCAAAGCGCAGCAGAGACGAATCCAGTTTCCGCTTTGATGAATGGGTAAATCTCCGTTTTTATGTGAATGGGAGGGGAAAGGAGGGTTTCAGTCAAGCAGGCCCGCCGAATCACTGGACATTGATTTTGTGGCAGCAGGAGAAGCGCTGTTCACTGGCCTTCCTTCTGACATGCACATCCAATCGGCTTGTAATGCAGGAGAAGGATGGGACTCATAAGCCAAGGTGATGGCAATAATGGCGATATTTGATATAGTAATATTGTGGTCTCTTGAAAACGTTTTATTGCGCACATTTGAGCAGCCCTGGATATTGATTTAGTGAGAGAGAAGCTTTTAGTGCATTTGCTGTGGGCCCTCAAAACGAGGCTGGGTCATCCCATTCCCTCTGATTAATGTTCCTGATACCAGTCTTTTAGGTTTCCGGTTTAATTGTGTGTGAAATGTGTTAAGTATGACTTTCCCCTGACTGTAAAATCAAGATGGATCTTCTTATCAGGAGATGAATTACTTCGCTGTCTTTTCTTTACAGTCAATGTGAAAAATATACTTGCCCAGGCAATCCAAATGAATTTTACACGCTAGACTGAGACAGTGAGGAATCCAATTGTTGCCGTTATAAAAAGAATATTATTTATGACGTGGACGTATCTCGAGCTCTGTTTATTGATAACACACCCCTGCAACCATGCATTCTGTCCATTGTTATTGAGTGTAAAAAGATATTTTGACCTGATGAAGCAATCATGGTTCATCCATCTGGCTGAGCAACCACAAGTATGCGACGCCGCGAAATCCGCTAGATCTGCAGCCGCATCTGGAATGAGCCTGAAAGTGACTATGAGAAACGAGTTTTTTCTTTATGTAATTGCTTTATTTCCTTCATGCTGATTCCCTTCCCTGCTTTAAAGGCCAATGAGACTGACAGCTTGGAGAATTAGATCTATGTACTTGGGGCTTCTGTCAAGTTCCATTCTGTTTCTTCTCTGCTAATGCTTTCATACCATTTCACTGAGGAAGTAATTGGATGTACAAAATGCCAGTTGTAGTCTATAGATGCACACGGGTGCTATTGACCACTGGGGCCATTTTGACCATGACCAAGTCTCCCCAGCCATCAGTGTTTGTGCCACTAACATTTGCAGTTATCCCTGCAGAATGGTGGTCTTTAACTTTACAAATGAGATGAGCGTGAAGAACCTTTTTAAATTATAAAGAACCTCCAAATAATTTAAAGAACTGTCCATAAAAACGTTTTAAAAACATTTTTAGAATGTACTCTCCGGGTCTTTGTATGGTGAACTCTATCAAGACCAAAGCACACACTCTTTCAGACTGGAGGTTTGATAGGGTTTCACTGGGAATGGCAATTCATTTCAGATCTCTGGTGCGCAAGTGCAATGTTTTATAGCATTTTTCTAATGCATGATGCATTGTGTAGAAGCCTAGCAAAAAAGAGAATGGAGTGTTTCTGTATTGGAGGCAAAAAAATACCCCCTTGCTTAAACGCCTGTCTACTGCAGTTTACTTAAGACTAAATTAGGTGTGAAACCTGCCCTCGAGAGCTAGGAGTTGTGTTGAACAGCATTGGTGAGTGTTACCGCTAATTGTGAACTAGCATGGAAAAGATCATTTTATGCCTGCAGTCTTAAAAAGTGATGATAATTATGAGAGCTGGCCTTTGTGGCCTGCTGAGGTCTGCATCAGTGTGATTGTAAGAATACATTTCAGCACCCTTCATCTTTCTTTACAGCTATGCTAGCAGACCAACTTTTGGTTCCCTAAAGAATCTTTTAATGGATGGGACACTAAATCCCAACTACATGGTCCAGACAGAAGTAGATAAGGAGGAAAAAAAGCATTTTCAGTGCATGTATAATTTAGAAGTGGAATCCTGGCAGTTATGTTCTTATATAAAGGCAAACGTAACTGTATACTAGATAGAACCTGTGTAGGCCTACTGTTACTGCTAAAGCCTATAAAGTGTATACTGTTACAGATGTCTAAAACCACTTAGAAAGCTTGTGACAGGTCTAAAAAAGGGGATGGAGCGAAAAGTATGAAAAGTGCTGAAAGGAAATACAGTTATGGATTCAGTCACACGCAGATTTTTTTTGAGAACCAAACTCATAGTTTTATGGAAAATCCCCACAATAACACGGAAACTCCAAATATCCTCCGCCTTTTTTGCTGCTTTGTGGATGTTTTCACACAACAGGACTCAGGGCAGTAGCCCCGTGGAAGCGAATTTCCCCACAGTGCACTCCAGGAGACCTTTCCAACAAGCCCTATTTGTATTTTTAGCCCTAGTGGATCAGGGGTTATTCCCCAAAAAACTTGTCGTGGATTCCCAATACTTTTGTCCCGCAACCTTCCGAGTTGCATATCTTGGCAGGGAAAGCACTCAGACGAGACACTTCAAACTCCGCAGTTCGATTGATCTCCAGTAGATCTTTCCAACGAGCCCTCATCTGTATTTTTAGCCTGAGGAGATCAGGAGTTATTCCCTAAAAACTGTTCATCTCGCCACGGTGTCCCAATACTTTTGTACAGTGACCTGCCGAGTTGCATATCTCGCCGGGGAATTTAAATTAAAAGAGGCGAATACGGGTTTACCTTTACATTTTCTTTAAGGGTAATGCATTAAACTGAGTTTAAAATGACATCAAAGTGTTCTGGGTGCATATTTGGGGGAATATTTAGAGTTAAACCAAAACTCAACAACGCATTTTTTCTCTATATGTGGGTGCTCTTGGAACGTAACACCCGTGAAAAGCGGGGGATTACTGTAATGCTAACCATTGTGTGACATGCTCCCTTTGCAGTGGACAAACACAGAGATTTCTGCAACGAGCAATGCATGAAAAGTGAAATCTGAACATAAATATTGTGAAGAGATATTGGTGCCCGGTTCATAGAAATGAGGATTTCTTGGTGACTAGGCGAGCATATTGCTTTGGTGTATTTTGGTCTTAGTATATAAATTGTACAAGAACTGTTTTGAAATTTCACCAAAATGCATAGTTTTAGGTTTATATGGAAGTCACTGGATAATCTGACCCTTGTCATGCACCCAGTATCACAGCTTTTATCTTAGCACTAAAACTAGAAGATCTGAAACTAAACAAAAAATATTGTGTTTCAGGAAAAAGAATGAAACAAACTTATGTTAACTAAGTAAGCAAACTAAAGAACTAGAAAACCTAACTGCAAATAAATATATATATATATATATATACTGAGGTTAATTCTAGGGCTGTATGTCTAAGGAAATAAAGCCTTGTGCTGCGACCATTGGAACGTGAAAATCCCCATTCCAGGCATGTTTTGTACAGTGTGTCTCTGTTATGTACTGTCAAACTCTAATTTGTGCGTATAACTTACTTACACTTACACATAATTATACACCACCATTAATCAAGAACATCTATCTGGTAGATAATGAAGAATAAGCTCAAAAGGAACAATACATAAATTGCATATTGTCAAAATGCTAATTTCAGGCCGTTCAGTTCTCCTGAGCTCATTGAAACACATTTCCCCTTTATTCTCTCTTTTAAAATGTCTTCTTAAGAGCACAGCAGTAGTTGATTTCATTTGTGCAACACAAGCTAATATTCCATCACTGCTAACCCTGACCTTTGGAGTGTGAAGCACTTAGCTTAGCTAATTCCAGCTCCATTAGAGGAGCATTCTCTTCTGATACCGCCTTCTGCCACGAGGCAATAATGGGTTATCTGCTTAGCCTGGCAAATGAGGTATAAAATGAAATGGCACATGATTTGTTTTTCATACTTCGAGCTATTTCTTAAGTAACAGACGACCATGTTTGGTAAATGGATCAGCATTAGTTCGGTTCCATTGGAAGAGATTGCTATTGACTTAGATTAATCACAATTAATTCCAATTTCTGTACAGATTATAAAATATAGAGAACAGCTAGATTGACCTTACTTTTGCTTTTTTACTGAATCTGGCTCAAGAAAGGAGCCATCTGGTATAATCTGTTTTTAACTATTCTCACTAAGAACAGACTGTATGTATGTTCCCATTGCCCTGCATTCACAGGGATATACACACACACACTGATTGGTCACTGACTTGTGAAGTGAATAAAATTGATTGTCTCTTTAGAAAAGTGACACACGGTCCTGACTGACCATAGGAAGTGCAAGAAAACATGATTCATTAGACCAGATGACGTTCTTGCATTGCTCCACAGTCTGATGGTTGCATGCCCTTTGTTCATTACGTTACATGCCATTACAATCATTTTTATCCAAAGTGACTAACAATATGAGGAAAGTTTCAAGTTTCAGGAAGGTGTGAGAAGCAGAAGAGAGTGTTAAGTGCTAAATCTTAGTTCAAGAGTAGTGCTGGGAGATTAGGAGAGGAGATGCTCTCTGAACAGATGAGTCTTCAGGAGGTTTTTGAAACAGGACTCTTGTTGGCAGCTCATTCCAACAGTGGGGAGCCACAAAAGAGAAGAGTCTGGACTGGGTTTACCTTGCGTGTAGGGATGACAGAGCCAGACGATGTTCCTTGGAGGAGCAGAGAGAGTGAGTAGGAAACACGCAAGACAGAACATAATTGTAGCTGCTTTCGCAGGTGGATTGGGTTAGCATGGGCACTCTGACTGGAGCTACACAGCTCCATTCACAGTAAGCTGCAGTGCACTGTGCTCTGACATCTTTCTATCATTGACAGCACTGACTTTTCAACAGTTTACTCTTCTGTGGGAGCAAATCAGTCAGGTTAGCCTTCACTCCACATGTGCATCAATGAACCTTGGAGTTTTTAAGAGTTTTATTCCAAAATGCTGTATATCCATTTGTAATCATTTTTGGATTAAGTTTATTACTGATTTGAGAATGCATGGTTAATTCCAATTCACTTCCTGGAATTCCTGATCAGGAATTGGGATATTGTCGTGATTTACTTCGGGGCAAAGACCAGGCAGGAAGGCAGGCATCCATGCTGTGGTTGACTTTATTCAATACTAAAATAAACAAAACATAAACCTGGCACAAGGGCCGCTATAAACATGAACAGGAACCGTGAACAGGATAACATGAACTCAGAAACAGTAAGGCGTAAATGAGGCGATGGACAGATAACGTGAACTAAACAAACAGAACTTATACAAACAGTAATCACAGAACAAACGCAAAACAGGTGTAAACAGCAAACAAGGCGAAAAACAACAGAATATCAAAATAAAGGTCCCAAAAACAACAGAAAAGCAGTGGCCCCTACCGGCCACTGACCGAACCGTCACAGATATCAAGAAGCAGAACTGAATTCAAATAAATTCCACACAGCACAAAAAAGATAATCTGATTTAATTTGTTAAATGGTATACATTAAATGATATGAACCACATACATACAAACATGAGGAAAATACTAGAGTAATGGTACACATGATAATTTTATTTCTATATTAAGAAAAATACAAATGTACTAATTGCATTATTTCACTTGGCCAATTGCTGTTCATAACTATATTTTCCTCATTTTTAATATAATAGCATTTTCCAAGAAGATTCACAACCTCCGTTTATTAACAGCGGACATTTGTAAAATGATCATCTAAAGCAGTGGCTCCCAACCTTTTTCCTTGAAGCCCCCCGTGCCTGTGTCTAAGACAAGCCAGGCCCCCACAACCCCTACTCCTACCTGCATAGACACACAAAAAAATTAAGCAATTAATTACAAACTTTTATTTGCTAAAAATAAACAGCGGTTGTTCTTATACTCTTATTCACACAAACACACACACTTTTACGTATCTAAGATATTATTAAATTTATTGTGTACAAATATAACTTTAGTAACCTCAGTGCAGACAAAATTTTGCGCACCCCCTGCAATCTCTTGCGCCCCCCTAAGGGGGGTCCGGACCCCAGGTTGGAAACCACTGATCTAAAGTCATACGTGAACACACCACAGCAGACTGTGTGAACAGCATGAAATTCTTTCTCTGTATTTAACCCCTTCACCAAGTGAAGCAGTGGGCAGCCAGGAACACAGCGCCTGGGGAGCAGTGCGTGGGGACGGTACCTTACTTAAGGATGCTTCAGTGGTGCCAATAACAGTCCTGAGATTCAAACCCACAAGCTTCTGATCGCAGGGCCAACTCCCTAACAGTAGATCCTGGACTGTTCTGAGAATCTGGTTTGTGTTCGAACACTGAGCTTTGGAATCCCTATTAAACTGGAAATGGTTGAGAAATTTCTGGGAAGACATCTGTATCATTTTTTTCAGAAAACTACAATGCAGTCTGTAAGCACTGTGGTATCCCTGATCATATATCCAACAGAGCAATTTACAGTGACGATCTTCAGAGGAGAATATGTAGCCATTCCTGCCTCATCTGCTACCATGAGACAGTATATTCAAATACTAATATACCATTCACTCATCATTCATTAATACGTTTAAAATCCTCAGTTTTATTTAATTTACATTTCATACATCCCTTTGTTGTTCATGTACAATCAAATGTATTTTACTATTTGTAATCTCAAATACGTGTTCCAAAACAGCAAAAAAAAAAAAAAAAAAATAATGCAACTGGACAGTTTCCTTGTTTGAATTAGTATTGCTGAGTTCATCTAAATCTGGCCACAGCCCTGGTACATGATAAAAAAAAGAACTGAACATGTTATACCAGAGTATGCATAAGAGGTGCAGATGTTTTTTTTGTATAGGAAACAAGATTAAGGCAACATTAGGCCATGAGATAATGCTGTTTTCATATTACAAAGCAGGAAAGTAGGTTCTGGGGTACATAAAAAAATTCAGTAAGCAAATAAAGGGCCAAGGGAACATAGAAATGACCCTGAAAAAATATTCATATTTTGTATGTAAACATAGCAAACATGGAATGGCACATGTAGCATGCCTTTACAGATATCTATCAATTTTCCAGTTTTACAAAGACCTTTATTGTTCTCTAGATAACAAAATATAATACCATTGCTATGCTAATTGCTACTCTGGGCGCACTGCATAAATTACCACCATTGTTTGTAAGATGACAGTATGTATGTGTACTCTTGACAGACTTATTACAGTGTAGGGTGCATTCTCCCAGGCTATGTCCAGCTTTAGCTAACTGTGTTTTCTAAAGAACTCCATGCACCCATGAGATGTTGCACCACAGAAGGAAAAAAACTCTTACCATAATCTTTTTTGCTTTTTGCATAAACTGAGAATAGAACACACTTTTGGCCTTTTGGCCATGTTAGAGATGTTCGAGGCCTGTGAGCAAAAACTCTGCACACCCACACAGTGTTGTGAAGATAACAAACAAGGCAAGATGGATTGATTTCACTCTTGAAAAGTGACACTAATGACACGTTTCACTCCCTAGGCAACAGTTGGGCTGGCTCAGTCCCCATGCGTTTTGAAAACTTTCATCAGGATCCAATCAGTTCCTGAGCTCCAAACTGAAAACACTGAACCTCCAACCAGCATTAAGCCAATCAATACAGAGAAATGGCATGTGAATGATGCAAAGTGTGAAATCCACCAATTTAAAAGCCATCTTTCCACCGAGCTATTTTTCCATGGGGCCATACATTTGTAATAATTTGTTTAACACAGATGTCAGGTGCAGGATGAGAAGGTCAATACCAAAGACTGATGGAGGTTTGATCATTGCATTCGTCCGTGTCAAAGACGGTCTGGCGGCCTCCTGGCACGCAAAAACTGAAAAATTATACAATAGCACCTTCACATTTTCAGAGCCTGAGTTACGAGGTACAGTGCACCAGACAGCACTTGACAGTGTTGAATGGCAGCACCTTTGAAAGAGTACTGAGGTCTTTTTCAAAGTTTTATAAACATGGACTTGGGCTCATTTCACCCACATAACGTTCATACATTGGTATTTTATTTGAGTGAGCCAGGGTTGAACTAAAAAACACCCATCTTTTATGATACAAATGCTGTTACTGGTTATGTCTTTAGTACCTTTTGTCCAAAAACGGCATTGTACCAAGTTTAAGTTGGCATTGACTTCAAACACCTTTTCAAGCTCTAGGCTTTTTTAAATTTCTTTTCTATATTTAAAATAATTAAATGAACAAAATGTGCAAATATGCCACCATTGCCTGGGAATGCGAATAGTGTGTAGAAGACAAGATACTTAAGATACACAATTGGATTTTAAAGCCCATGTTATATCCTTGAGGGGTTACGTACATTGTTGGGACATTAGGGAACATTACTGACAGTGTATGTAGGATAGATATAAAGTACTGCATATATATCCTGTATATGCCAAAAAAGTTAAGAAAAATTGATGTAGTTCAATAGAAATCCATTTAAAAAATAGCTGTAGTCTGTATTTGTTTTTATGCTAATTCTTATTCCATTAGTCTTTTGTTTTCAGGGCATTTTAAAACAAAAAAGCAGCTTTTTTTTAATAACTCTTGCTGCAATGTGATTGCTAATGCACCACCACAGAGCCACAAAATTCAGTTGTTGTCATGATCATCGTTAGCCAGTCAGGCTTGTTTACACATCAGTTCCCTGGGATTACACTGTGGTTAGTCATCTGAAATTTATGACTCAAATTCTGGAGCCAGACAAAAGCTCCCACGAAGCAAAGATGGAGGGATTCAGCACATGCACTTTGGGGTGTTCTTGCGCCAGTGAGTAAATCTTATTGAAATGAACAGGCGCTAATGCTAATTACTCTCTCCAGGTCCTGTAATATCTCCTTGTTTTTGAAACCATGGCCAAGTCAGAATGGGACAAAAATATTTGGCAACATAGTTTAACACACACACACACAACACACACACACACACACACACACACACACACACAGAGTGGGGCATTATTTATAATTAGAGGTAACCACAATGCATTCCAACTCGATGAGTATTAGCGTGAGATGGCTCTGGGACAGGAGGGTGAAGGAGATTTATCCTCTGCAGTCTCAGATTGGGCCTCTCTCTGTTCACAGGCTGTTATCACAGGGAAAGTCATAGGAAGAGGTGATGATGGGGTGAGCACTAATGAGCTCTAATAAAAGCCTTGAGAGAGATGATGATGAAAATGTGGGTGGGGTTTACCTGCATTTGGCAGTAAAATGTAGAAGCTCACATTACTTTGCGTTTATTAACGTCAGTTACGATGTTAAAATGTCCAACATGTTAGTCAGCCTTTATTTAAATGCCAAGCATAATGCCTCCAAGCTCATGACAGGTAGTCATCTCAGTCTTAATATTTGGCAGGGCAATACTGTGTGAAAAAAGCATGTGTGAAAAAAGGCATCCCATTAGCAATGCTTCAAAAATGACTTTGAAGGCAAAATCTCTATTTCCTTAGCAATTGTAATCTGTCAACATGTTAAAACCAAAATAATAATGCAGGAAAGTTCTGCCATCGTAAATGAATTTTCCACAAAGCAGCCCGAAGCAGGAAGATTATCAAAGGTTTACTACTCAGGCTGGCATGACTTACACAGTCACCTTACATCAATTATGATAAAAGGTCTTATTGCTGCTTTGCCTGCCGATATTTCATACAGGTATTGTATTGTTTTTTACATACAGGTATGTCTAATACAGGCAAGGATTTAATTCTCATCAAACACTTTAACTGCCACTATTTAACGCAAAATATTACATACCTTTTGTTCAATATGTTAATTTTGTATTATGTTCTTCAATGTCGAAGTTTACTATATATATGCTCTTCACACATCTTTCCTTAGAATCGCCAGCATGCAAAAAGTTGCACATAGCAAGTTGGAGAGTTTACACACTTCTTGCAAAATGTACTGATGATTTCCACGGAGTGCCTTTTAACTTGGCTCCCTTGTGCAGTTTGGCTTTCAATAGTGCACAAAAGCCCGGGGTACCATTGAGTGTCAAAGTCAGTGGACACCAGAAAGAGGTGCTGTGCAAAAGATGAGACTGTATTCATGACCTCTGGACCATGGCTTTGAGAAATCATGCTTTTAATACTGCAACCGCATGGCTACACCTGTAGAAAATTAAATTCTCTCTCTCTCTCTCTCTCTCTCTCTCTCTCTCTCTCTGTCTGATGCTCTCCATCAACTGCGACACATTCACACACACAAACACACAGCAAAAAACAACAACATACAAATACAAAAAAAAATACGTACTACTGCTGCAGCCTATTTTTATTTCCTGCTTTGGAGATATGACTTGTGAAACATACAATAACAAAGTAGCCTTTAAATGTAAACATCTATCCATCCATTATCTGAACCACATATGCATAATCATCAGTTGCTTTGCTGACATCATCTTGTTGTACTGACACAATGACAATAAAGCATCTATCTATCTATCTTTTACTCAAACTTGTGGAATCTATGCCAGCTGGAGAGCAAGAATTGTCAATAATTAGTCAATAACAAATTCAAATTCAGTCATTTTCACTTGAATTTTTGCATTGCATTTTAAAAGAATGCAACATACACGCATTTCCATTAGATGTGTCAGACTTTTGGGCTCATAGAGTTCTACCTGAATAACTGTATGCATCCATTTGTTGGAATTAGGCGTTAATATCAGACACTAATCAGATTATAATCTATGCAAAGGAGAAGGCCCGCTTTGTAAATGCCGAAAAAGCAGCAATCAGATATTTTCAAGAACCGTCAGGATAACTACTCAAGAATAACACAGAAAATATCAGAAATTAAAATGATCCAATTCCTCCGACAGTCTGGAGAAATCTGCACAAATTTCTCAATCAAACTAAACTAAGCATGCACTGCTGATTTGTTCGCACAGCTCTCTCGCAAGCAATTAGGTGGGAGAGAGAGCGGGTCTGTCATCTGGCTTGACGTGCATGCTGTATCTGAGAATCAGTTTGTGAGTCTGATGGCGTTAGATGCAGTCATGAATGATGCATGGCCTGAGTCAGAGAATTCTGGCCTCCAGATGAGAGAAATAAAATATATGAATATGAATAAGGCAGCAGAAGAGCTTTTTCTGAAGCTGTGCTCTGCAGAACATTTCTTGCACTTCATGACTGCTCGCTGTATTAATGAAACATTGATTGCGCACAAAATGTAAATGAGTGGTAAAACATCAGTAGTACAGTGCCTGTAAGCTGCACACAGGAAAAAATGGATTCATTGAATTTGCTTGAATCGAATGTATGCAAAATAACATAAATAAAATATGTAGCATCAAAATACATAAATAAAATATGTAGCATCAAAATACATAAATAAAATATGTAGCATTAAAATAATTGTCTTTCAAACAATTCTTCCTTTTGTCCATAACTGCGTTGTCCTATAGTCATATGTTAATCATGAATACATTTGAATAAGGTAAATGCCCCTCAGATTCTGTTTCTGCTCAATATGTATTCAAGCTCATCTTCTGTTTAAGCATGGCAATGTTATATTCAGCCCTTACAGTTAGCTTGGTGCTAAAATAACACTTCATAGACGGACTAGCAGAAATTAGCATTGTTGTACTGGTGCCATGTCCCAGTAGCAGTGCTCCAGGCGGCCATTTAATTACATTATCCTCTGTAAGTCTCTTTATTCATAAATCTTTTTTGCCTCCTTCATTTGTTTTCTTTTGCTCCCATTTTCACCCATGTGTTATTCTGCAGTCTATGTTATGATTTATTTCGTTTTGAACACAGCCTCACTTTTGATTCCCACTTGACTCTCTTGCTCTCTTACCTTTGCTCCCTGTCTTTTGTTAAGTTACTCTCTCTCCTCCCCCCTGATCACTTACATACTTACTCCTTTCTCTCCATGTTCGGTATAGCATGATCCTGATCCCTCACTTCCTTATTCCTTGCTCCCTTCATCACATTCTTTAGCTCTCTTATCAGTCCAGATTCGCAGCCTGATCCCCAGGGGAAATAATAGCGTGACCGAGCCAATGGTTGCCTCTGAGCTGCCATAGCCATGAAGAAGCTATGAATTATCTCTTGGATGGACAGTTACAGCTCGCTCAGGCCTTACAAGCGCTTCAAGTCATTTGCCACCCTGTTACTCATCCAGCCATGGCTGGGTCTGCCCCTGCACCTCCTCTGCCGGTTGGCCACACCCCTCCATCAGATTTCTCATGCATAGGCACATTTAAGAAGTATGATGGTAACACTGGGTGCTCTAGGATTCTTCTCTGATTCTTCTCTTCTTCTTCGCTGCACCGCTTTCTCAACAAATGCTCCAAGGGGCCCTTTTTCCAAGGAAGCACTGTGTTCATGGGAGAGATTGTGTATCTGTGGAGTGTGGCTGACTATGCAATAGACTTTCAGTGGGTCAAACTCAGAGGTGCTCATAGTGGTCCTCCACCAAGGTTTATTGGAAGAGCTAAAACATCATATTGATGTTGAGATAGGAGAATGACCAGCCTCTCATAACTGCATGCTCTGCCTCCTCCATTGCCGACACCACGTCGGACTGTGCTTGCTTTTGAATAAAAAGAAAGCAGTTCAGCTACACACTAACCTTATGATTGTTATATCAATGGTAAAACCCACTCTTGCACTTTTTACACATGCTGCCTGTCCTCAGTAGGAGTTACGATGCAGTAAATTGTGAACTGCTAACAGTCAAACTACCTCTAGATGAATGCCTCAAAGGGGCCATCCTTTTGACAGACCACAAAATCTGGAATATATTTAGTTAGCCAAAAGACTCAATCCATGGCAGGTTGTCTTCTTCTGGAGGTTCAATTTCACATTATCTTTTAGACCCAGGACTAAAAACATCAAGCTTGACATCCTCACATGCTTCCATGAGCCCCCTAAAGAACCTGATCCCATTCCTGTTTACTGGGTTGTGACACCTGTGTGTTGGGATGCGAAGTCAGGGATGTTCCGTCAGAGATGCTCAGTGAGGAGAGAATCCTCAGACAGATTGCCTGTCCCATTGTCTCCATGTCCCACCAGCTTTTTCAGTCCCACCATAGCTTTTTCAGTGGTGCTACACTTCACTGCCCACTCCGGAGTTCAGCGTATCCTAAAACTCATTAAAATATTTCTGGTGGCTTAACACAGGACAGGACAGCAAATTTTGTCAATGCATACACCATCTGGTACCAAAACAAACACCCACACTGCACACCAGTAGGGCTCCTGCAGCCTCTACCCATGTCAGCCAGGCTCTGGTCTTACTTTTTCTAAGACTTTGTCAGGGTTCCCCAAGTCTAATGTAAGCACTGTGATACTGAACATTGTTGACAGATTTTCCAAAATTTGCTTATCGCTGTTCCTAAATTTCCTTCTGCTAATGCAGAACGTATGGTGCAGCATCTAGTTAGACTTAACAGGTTCCCTATGGCATTGTTTTGGACTATAGGCCACAGTTTACCTCACGGTTCTGGGGGCCTTCTGCCTCTTATTCAGGATCCACTCCAATCCAAAGTCCAAATGCAGAGAGACAACCAGGACCTTGAGATAACTTTGTGGTGCCTGGCTTCAGCAAATCCCGCCTCCTGATTCTCTCAGTGTGTGTGGGCTAAATATGGCCGCAAAACTTTGCATCATTCAGGTCTTAAAATGTTCCATTTTGAATGCCTCAATGGATTCCATCCATGTTCAATGACCAGGAGAAAGAGGTAGGAGTTCCCTCAGCTGAGAGGTTAATACAGTACTGCTACCTCATGTGGAGGACAGCCAGGGTCACTCTACTCCAGTCCAAACGACAACAATAGGTGGTGACCAATCCAATAGCTTGCTGACTGGAAGGCCTACGACCCTGAAGGATGTTGTTGGGTCCCATCCTGGGACATTTTGGACCTTAATATGTGACTTCCACCATGGATTCACAGAAGGGCTGCTGTAACATTCCAGTAGAGGTACCCCAGGCAGCTGCCTGGGAGAGGTATTTTCCCTCCTTTCTATTTTCTTAACCCACCTTTCTTTACACTATTTTCTTCACTTACCTTTCTCATTAGTGACACTATTTCTGCCCCCTCAATATTGTTAGTAATTCAATCAAGAGTAGACCTCAGTGTTGAACCAGGCTACTAGTATTTTCCTGCTTTCTGTTGTATTTTCCTTCATCTTTGTCACGAGGGGCCGGGTAAACCGGCCTCTGTGATTTACCTCGGTGTAGGGACGAGGCGGAAAGGCAGAAAGTAGTGATGGGCTAGTTGAAGCGAGGCTCAGAAGCGTGTATCGAGTATAAGGGGGCGTGGCAGACGAAGCCTCGCTTCGAGGCGTGTATCGGCTAAGCAGAAAACCACGTGACC
>JBBPDB010000028.1:8665487-8677930 GCA_037974465.1 Brachypetersius altus | reverse complement strand
AAAACTTCAGCAGCAACTTTTCCAATTTCCCATATTTATGTAATTCTCAAAACTTTTGGCCACGACTGTATATATGAAATACACTATGCTATATTTCAGTTAAGTGAATTACCGGTAACACAAATAGTAGTTATTGCTGTATTAGAGATCAGTAGTAGTGTTTAAAGATTTGGAGTGTGGGGTCCATGGATGATTTTTCAGAAATAAACGACTGAAAAAAGACATCATTAACACTAACAAAGTAAAAAACAACAACAACAATAGGTTTGTTATTTGAAGCAGGGCTCAACATGACAGGTTTTCAATGCGGACTTACTTAACGCCCGCAGCTAATGGCAACTCGAAAGGCAAGACTCAGAATTGACCCCCAGAGACTGAAGACTTGACTCACATAAAGCGACGTGTGGACACTTTATGAGCTTCACCTGCCTTTCAGCTCTGCAGTAAAGACCATTTGTCATCATGCACAGTTTTGCTGCACCTAAACCGTACGGCCATGGCACGGAATTCTCTCCCGGCAGGTTATGCCCGTTCGTTTTTCTCAGCAGGTTTTCTGTGTATGTAGAAATGTTTCAGATCTTTCAGCTCATGAAAAATGGGAAAGGTTGCGTTTATATTTAAATAAATAAATAAATATATATATATATTTAAAAAAAAAACAAAAACGTTGCTTTTATATTTTTATATTGCGTTTATATAGTATATATACTTCCCCAGGCGCCCCTCGTTGGTGGGTAAAATACAGAAAGAGTTTCACATAGTGTGCTGTGCTGAGTCCATGCACGACTATAAGGGGCCACTTTACTATATATATATATATATATCACTGATGAATATCTGGAGGATGGCTAACATAAACTGTGCAGATGAGCTACAGTCCTTAACCGTGCACCAGCAAGGTGGAACTACAAGCGGTTACCAGTGAAGCCGAAGCGAGAGTAGAGTAATAGCTTTCTGTAAATTGAATATTGAATTCTGTGAGTTGAATACTAATGCACATAAAATTGTGTTTAGGTTGATTCAAAGCAGTTGTGTGGCAGGACTCTTCTGTCAGTTCCTGGCTATCAGCAGAAAGTCGAATTTGGGACCATGGTGACATTTGCATATCCTGTAGATGGACAGGGTGAGAGTTCTCCTTTTTCTTTCTTTGATTTGAGTTTATTCATTGTTTTTAAATGATTATTGTTGGTTTTCGGATGATTAATCTCAGTGTTTTTGTCTTTGTTAGAGGGGGAGGTCGCTGTGTCAACCACACGTCCCGAGACCATGCTGGGAGACGTGGCCGTCGCTGTGCATCCTGATGATCCCCGATACCAGGTTTTACTTTGGTGTTACTACATTACGTTGTTATTGGTCTCGTCACTAGTGTCTTTGCTCATCTACCCAATTTAATCCACTGAATAATCGTACATGAAACATCGTACACTGATGAGATTAGGCTTATTAGTCTTTTTATGCTATTTCCCTGTTAGACTCTTCATGGGAAACAGTGCAGACACCCATTTACAAACAGGCTGTTGCCTGTAATCACAGACCCAATGGTGGACATGAAGTTGGGCACAGGTATGTACTGAGATAACATCCGTGTTTTGGAAACAGGGGCATTTTCACAATGCAGAATGTCTCAAATTAAACCTAAAGCTCTGTCCAGTAGAGGATTTTTCCTTTTAATCATTTATAATTTCCTTTGTCTTTTTGTAACAACAACACCGTGAAGTGAATAAGACTTTAAAGATGATGTGTAGTGTAATTGTCCCCTGTCGTGATTTGCCTCGGGGCAAACAGGGACACGGCAGGCAGGCAGGCTTCCATGCTGGTGCTCTCTTTATTTAACGTGAAAAAACAGGAACATAAAAATAAAGAAAACAAGGCACGGTGGCCGTCAGAACACACCGGATAGGGTACAGGTTATCGGGGGTCAAACAGCAGGAGCGGGGAGAAGAGGCGATGGACATGAGGAAGAACTAACAGACACAGACTTATATACAGAACTAAATCACTGTGGAAACACAAGACAGCTGAAAACAAAGGAGACACGTGATACGAAAACAGAATGTCAAAATAAAAGTATCCCAAAACCTGAATAGAACAGAAAAGGCAACATAAAAGCAGTGGCATTAACCGGCCACAGACCAGACCGTGACATTAAGTAAAATATAAATGTAACTAAATAATTAATAATGCAACTAAAGAATGACATTTCGCAGCATATGCAGCAGGCACAGAGACACATTTTTTTCTTCTTTGGTTTAGGTGAACCTCACATATTTCAAACACATACACACGTATAAATAAAGTGAAAGTGAAAATTCTGTCATACGTGCACACCGCACAAAATTCTTCCTCTTAATTTAACCCATTCACCAAGTGAAGCAGTGGGTAGCCAGGAACACAGCACCCGGGGAGCAGTGTGTGGGGACGGTACCCTGCTCAGGGCACCTCAGAGGTGCATAGCGGTCTTGGGAATCAAACGCCTTAACCACTAGGCTGCCAGCTCTTTGGTAAAAGAGCATGCTTACTAACTATTACATTATTTCCCAGTGTCTATCACGCTCAGTTCATACCGTGTTTCCCCACAAATGAATACTGACAGCAATAACTGTATAATTGCCCAGTACAACAGTTAGTGCTTAAAATGTTTGCCATGACACAACTGCTCATGTTGGGTTCATTTCCTAAATATGTGTTGAGCTCAATTTGGGGGTTAAATTTCACACTGGAGTTCTCACAGCCTGCCTCCCACTTTCAGCGGGAAACTCAGTGGGGTATTTCAGGCCTGACTGAAGATCTAGCAACAATGTAATACAATTAGAAATAAAAGCATGGACAGATATTAATTATATGCACATTGAATGAACATGTATAAAATACCCACTGATTTATTCTGAGTGAAGCTGCTCCTCGTGTAGTAGTGCTTGTTATAAAAGTGTTAGAAAAATCCAGCCTGAAAAGTACTGTTGCCTGTTCTGTTTGTTCACTTGGAGGCTAATGCCACTTTGCTGGTGCTATATAGTCTAGGCTGAAACATGAGGATAGGGTCTGGCATGCTGCCGAATATACAATAACTGGCAAATAGTGAGTAAATCCTGATTACAGAACTACAGTGCTGTTTTATAATTATAGATTACACTAATGGTCTGGTAAATGGATTTTGTTCTGTTGCCAGTATATCACTTTCATTTTTACAGCAAGATTTTACACTGCACTTTTGTCCACTGATGCCCAATTGCTTTAGGCAAATCCTATGCATATGGTAATACATCTAATGGCTGGACGTCTGGGGCAAAATTTTCCTTCAGTATGATAAAAATGGTGCAGCACACCCATTAAATCCTTTCAAGATACTAAACGATAATGTAGCCAATATTTCTATGAAATATTTGAATTCAGTGTTTCTCTTGGCAATAAGCAGTAATCACAATGGAATCTAGGTCAGCATAAAATATTACTTTTTTGTATTGAATCATGCTTTGCATTGAATTTCCAACAATTATTTTTACACATTTTCCTGCAAGACCCTACTATATTTCTTTGGAACAGGAATGCCCAAGCTGGTCCTGGTGATCGACCACCTTGGAGAGCTTAGTTTCAACATACCTGGCTCTAACAGTCACATGCACCTGAAAGACTTAATTAACTGCATAAGCTGTTTTAGATGAGGGCTGGAACAAAACTCTGCCGCTTTAGGGCCATACTTGGGCACTCCGCCCTTATGGCACAGGTTCAGAAGCCTTGTCTTGGAGCCCCAGTGAAAAGAAAGCTTGTCCATGTTATTGCTTACATCACCATGGCAAGTACCAGAGTCCAGCCTGAGCTGTATTTGTATCATATTATGATTAGAGCCTTGATCAAAACGCTTGTTGTGAAGTGATTTCATGGATCATACACTCATTTCATAGGTGTGGCCAGATAAGCCACTCTTCTGGAGGCTTCAAATGAAGAATTCCATGAGCCAAAGAAACGACAGACCTAAGTGTGCTCATACTTGGTTGAACCAACAGCAATGAGATGCTGGGATGTTTATACTGGGTGAGGCACAAATGTACATTACATTAATATAGAATATTATATATTATATAAACCTAATATAGCATATGTACAGGATTGGATCTTACATTCCAGTTATAACATAGGTTCTAAAGATCCATGCAAAGATCCCCCCACTTTTGGGGACTTAAAGTGGCACCTTTAATTTTAAGCATGTAGATGGGAGGGAGTTACTACTACTCTGCCAGTTAAACTGGCACCACCAGCAGCTGGAAGGAAAGGCTGAGTGGAGGAATAGGCTTAGGGGAGCCAACAGAGACAAGATTACATCCAGCCCTCTCAACCTTAAAAACAGTGAAAAAGGCTCGCCCTTTGCTCCAGTGTTCAGACTTTGCCATCACAAGCTTATCTCCATGTCAGAATGATGCCAGCAGGACTCAAGAAGGAGGGCTGTGACTTACAACTAGAGATTAGTCCCTGTGCGACTTAGCATGCAATTAGCCAGTGGCTGAGTCGTTGTGCTGAAACTCATACAATGAAAAGATGGCCCGACTTGTGTCATGTGTTTTTTTACTGCGTCCCCAGAAACACATGCAGTAGATGAGAGCAGTAAAAGTAGTGCAGTAGGGGTGCAATGATATCAAATTACTGTGGTAAAAACAATAATGAACACTTCTTGCATTTTAAACAATGACTGAACTGTTCACTCAGAAAGGGCAACCAAAAGTTACTTCATATGTTTTATGTCAGTAGTCTTTATACTGGTCCTCAGTTTCAAGACCACTTTCTTATGGCATGATGCAAAAAAACTTCTTGATGGGTTTAATGGGTCGCTCTCAGGGTGAATTCCAGCATGGTACAGTGATAGGATGCCACATGTGCAACAAGTCCACTCGTGACATTTCCTTGCTACTAAATATTCCACAGTCAACTGTGGTATTAAAACAAAGTGAAAGTGATTGTGAACAACAGCAACTCGCCACGTAAACTGGTCAGCGGATGCTGAGGCGCATGGTGCGCAGAGGTCATCGACGAGTCAAATGCTACAGATGGTTGCCAGGAGAACGGTACTTGTCTGACTGCATTGAGCGAAGTGTGACGTTTGGTGAAGGGGAGATTATTGTGTGAACTCTGAATGCTTCAGCAGACCAAGAGATTTTGGACAATTTTATACTCTCAACTTTGTGGAAACTGTTTGGGGACGAACCCTTCCTGTTCCAACAAGACCAGTGCACAGAGCAAGGTCTGTAAAGACATGGATAAGCCTGTTTGGTGTGGAAGACCTTGACTGGCCTGCAGAGTCCTGACCACAACCCGATAGAACACTTTGGGATGAATTAGAGTGGAGACTGCAAGCCAGGCCTTTTCATCCAACATCCAACACACCTCACAAATGTGCTTCTGGAAGAATTCCCATAAACACACTCCTAAACCTTGAGGGGAGCTTGCCCAGATGAGTTGAAGCTGTTATAGCTGCAAAGGGTGGGCCAATGCCATATTAAACCCTATGGATTAAGAATGGGATGCTACTTAAGCTCATATGTGTGTAATGGCAGGTGAGTGAATGCTTTTGGCAATATAGTGTATATATGTATACGGGTCAGAGTTCACGGCTTCAGCCATTTGCGGATTGTTTCTTACAATCGAACTTATAATTGTGAGTGAGTGAGAGAGGTGAGCAGATTTAGTGCTGCTTCAAGATTTAGCAGCGTATGCAACTGTGTTATTACTGTATTTACCCTGCTTACACCAAAGTAAACGACAGCACATACCAAAGAAATTGTGTTTGGATGAATTAACTGCAGGAGACACCAGTTCAAGGTACACTGTACAGCCCACATACGGGTTTAATGTATGAAGCTGAGTTTAAAATGAAACTAAAGTGTTTGGGATTTTGGGGCTTATATTAAGGGATTTAAAACACAATAAAATTGGCATTTTATGATTTTTTTCTACACATCACGGAACGTAACTCCTGCGAATTTCAGGGTTTACTGTATTTATATTTTCAGGTCAGACAGGACTTGCTGGAATATCAGTGATGTTCTTACCTGGACAATACTGTCCAACTGAACAAGATGGCAACAATGAAAATGTATGTTCACAGGCTAAAGTAATTTATTTTACATTGTATTATATTACATTGTATTATATTGCATTACTGTATATTATATTCTATGATATTTTTGTTCTATTGTTCTGTAATTTTGGACTATAATTTCAGTCCTAGACTGAAAGTGACATGTTCCCAGTGGGTTTATCAGTGGATAACATATTATCCTCCAGCACCTCTTATTAAGCCCCACCAAAAGTGAAAAGAAAATCGGAAAATTTCTGACAGAACATTTTCACTTTTACATGTCCTTTAAAACTTTACTCAGACAATGATGAATTCAGGCACAGCTTCGTTTCTTTCATAAAGCAATCACTCTCCAATGCTAACATTATCCTGGAAAAAAAAGACATGATTAAAATGGGATCCTTTCTCTGTCAGTGTGCTTTGATTTGCATAAACTGTGCAGATGTCTTCGGTGAAGGGGAGTGAGTGATTTCATGAAACTGGCATACCCACTGAGATCTCTAATAAGTTACTGCTTCAATGCTAAAAAGAGCATATTAACAGATAGGGAACGCAGCAGTGAGCCTCACAAATGGACAGCAAGTCAAATGCGAGCAGCTCAAAGCTAGCGTTATTTATTTTAGATGTCTTTCACTCTCTAAATTGCTACACAAGGGGTCTAGTCTCTTGGAGTCAACTGGAAAGCCACTTGCCTGTCATCCTCCCTGGAAGTAACTTCAGATGTGTTTGCAGATGTGTGTAAACACAGGCTCTGCCAGGATTCTTAGAACCCTTTTCCAGAACTTGATCTCATTTTCTTTGATTAGCATTACATGACATTTTAGTTGCTTTCTTTTAGTGCTTGCTTTGTTTAGTTCTTTGTAATGTACGTTCAAAGACAGGGCAGCTGGTGGCCTAGTGGTTAGGGAGTTGCCCCTGTGATCAGAAGGTTGTGGGTTCAAATCCCAGGACTATATGTGGCACCACTGAAGTACCGCTGAGCAAGGTACCATCCCCATAGACTGCCTTCTGGGTGCTGCGTCTCTGGCTGCCTGCTGCTTCATTTGGTGAATGGTTTAAATGCAGGGAAAGACTGTTCACACCGTGTGCTGTGGTGTGTTCATGCGCGACTACAAGGGCCACTTTACTTAAAAGACAAACAGCACAACACCGTAGATATTATGATGACTTCATTGCTATTCTTTGCTAATGTAATTCAGCATCATATCGGCCATTGTCTTGTGAAAAAAAATTCTCTCAATTTCGCCAGGGTTACATTTGTGGCTAATAGCAAGCTTGTTGTAATCGCCCACATTTGAGCCCCTAGGGGAAAGATTTAAATATCCTTGCTAAACATACAGTAATTGCTGCTTCACTCATGCCTCATGCATGCACTTAGTAAAAATTATGGATCTTGCTCATTTCGTCTCAGGATTGCGTCAATCTTTTTTTGCCTCTGCAGTCTGCAAATTCTCTTAAACTGATGTATTGCTGAGCCCTAACTAGAGAATATAACATCAGATCACACAAGTAATTACCTTCTCGCTGTATCAGTCCCACCCCCTTTTATGTTTTACTATCACAGAGGGGATACACATCCTGCTTCCTTCACAACAGGGCCCCGTTAAAGTCAGCAGACAGCTGGATATTACTTGTACAATTACTCTTGCCATCCACAAACAGAGAGAAACAGAGCATCCAGTACACTCAGCTTTCTGCACCATCTCTGATTGCCGTGTGGTTTCTTGGCCTATTGCTGGTCAGGTCAAGCATGAGGGTGAGGACACCTGAGATAGCTTCGATTACTGTTGAATGTAGCAGTCACTGACCTCCTCTATTCTAAAACAGCCCCTTGGCTCTTGACTAGAGTCAATAGCACACACACTGCCTGTTAACATTGCCATAGGAGGAGCAATGAGACGCTAAGAATGCTAAGCAGCATCGTGAAGGCTTGTTGACTTCTTTCTTTGCAATTGTTCAAGATGGGTGAAAGTGTATGAGGGCATTGTAATTGAATTAATAAATGGACAGACCTGTTGTATTTCCAAATCATAAGTGAGGAGGATTTGACATGCTTCATCATCAAGGATCTGCCAATAAAATAACTCAATTCGACAAAAAAAATGTCATTACATTATTTAACCACTTTGCAGGAACACAATAATGGTTGAGCAGTGTTGTGGGTAGTACTGATGTCTTCAGTATACACTATGAGAAACAATTAAAAACTTAATTCAACCATGAAAATACACCAAACCCCTTCACTTCAAGTGAAACGTTGTCATGTTCATTTGTGAAACGGATCTCTTAAATTTACCTTAAAATTAGATTTAAGACATGAGTGTGAAACCCCTTAATCTTAAATTTAAGTCATTAATTTAGGGGGTTCTGATATTTAAGGGGCAAATTTGACAAATAAGGGGAAGATTAAATAGTTTTACCCCTTAATCAGCCTTAATATGTGCATTTTGTTTAATTTTCTTAGATGGAAATTAAACATTAAAGTAATTTTGAGTGGTAAAATTAAGGCATTTGGTTTCATAGTGAGGCTAGATCCATATTACTTGATTTCTGGGCAGGGCTTCTAAAGCTACATTCACCATCATTTGGAACTAAATTGTAGCAATTGTAGCAGTTTCAACATGCTATTTTCAGAAGGATCTTAAGTATAGTGCTTTGTCTGAAGTGGCTCATTTTAAAGCTTAATAGCATCAATTAAAAACTACATCTGTACTGGAATGGCAACATCAGCTGATATCAGGTCTGGTAGCGGCACTGGAGAAGAAAAAATGGTTTTGTGCCATTTTTGATAAATGAAACACTTCAGAACATTACAGATTTGCAGCTACAGCCTTGTCAGTTAAATGGTTCCAGTAGCATAATACATAATGAGAATGGAACAAAGCTTTAGGTGTCTTTGAGGCAATCAACACTTTGACCCCATGTCTTTGTGAGCATTTATAGAAAAATGATTTCTTATTGCATTCATTATAATGCTCTTCCCGTTTATGTCCATTAATATAGTTTTCCACGGTTTTCTACAGTTACTGCAGACGTGTGAATAAAACAGTTTTTTTTTTAGGCGATAGAGTTTCTGGTGTGGAAAATGAGGCATTTTTATCCAACCCATTAGACAGATTCAGAGGAAGCAAAATATCTGTTGGGTTGTTTTCACACCTATAATTTGAGTTTGAGCTCCTGGAAACCCTCACACACTCTGCTCTCACTGTTCCGCACTCATTCATGTCAATTAATGAACTTTTGTAGGGCTCTTGTGTGTGAGCATGTGTGTATGTTTGCATGTGTGTGTGCATATGCGTGTTTGGGGGTTGTGTGTGTGCCTCAGCAGGGTCTAAATCCTCATTAGAATTTAATAGTTTGCTCTGCTGTTATTAACTAGGTGTTGAGACTGCCAAATCATGCTTCTCTTTGGAGTCATTTTCTGCCATAATCAACCACCCATAAAGTTTATAGGAGATACTTTCCCCCTTGTCTTTTATTCCAACTCATAAATCCGCCAAAAAAAGAGCATATATTTGGCCAACTGTGACATATGTTACTCTTTTCCTCATTATCATTCTTTATGGAGCATTGCCGTGACTCCTTTATGACCTCTCTCTCGCTTTTACCAATGGGAATAAAAGTTTGAAATCCGTTCCCTTCCAGGGATCCTCATATCATCATGAAACAGTTGAACAGTGAAAGTAGCCGTAAACATCCTGCGAATCCTGCTATTTGATGTTTCCTTGTAAGGAGGCAGCTAAATTAATTTCCCTTTTTTTTCCCTCCAAAAGTGCGTCAAAGATAAATGACCGCTGAGATGTAATGCCACACTCGGAGGAATAGAACAGGCTTTGCGATGTCTATTTTTTCATTAGGCTATTTAGCAAACAGAGAGCAGGGGGAGCATACTGAGTGCGGAAAATGAATATCTCTTGCTTTGGGATGCATTTGCCTGCCGGGAGGGTTTTCATTATGTACTAAACTAGGTAAAGAAAGGAGGTTGACATTGCTAGCAGTCATTATAGGGCAGAATTTAAGTAGTACATCAAAGTGGCTTTGTACGGGAGACTTTGTGTGCGGGTATTGTGCAAAAAATGCTGCGCCGTGAGACTAGACCCCCACAAATGAAAGCCGGGAAGGTATTAGGACATTTGTCAGCGGTGGATGCCGAGGGAACGCCTTGGCAAAACAAACAGCCGCGTCTCGCTGGAGAGAAAACACATTGCGTCTTCCAGAAAACTGCCCCATTTGCAAATGCAGTATTGACCAAACGACCCGAGAGCTTTGCATTGTTTACAGAGCAGTCTTCCTAATGTAGTGGCTTTTTTCTGCAGAAGAAGGAAAGATGGAGCGGGGAAAATAAAGAAAACTACTTGTTAAGTGCTGCCCAGACCAGCCTGGCCTGCTTGGCTTCAACAGTGCTGTAGGTTTGGCAGTTATCGATTGGAAGACATTAAGTGGTATCTGCTGCAAGATTACAAGCACACTCTTCGGTCGGGAGGCATTGGCATTTGGATAAAAGAACTCTACTCTCTCCATCCAATTCCGTTTATCTGGCTAATTTTATTGACGGGGGTCCTGTGAGCGCTGCTGTCAAGCTTTTACTGGCATTGTGCTTTCAGCTTCACTTTTATTTTCACTCTTAACGGCCCTAGAATAGAGACTCCTACTAGTACTGCAAACCCAAGAGACCAAAACACAGCACAAGGCCACACACGGTTGCTAGTTTGTATGCATCGCGCGAATGTTCAGACACACAAGGTACAATGTGCGTTACGGTTTTACTGATGAAATGCATGAACAAAAGGAGCAGTATGATAGAACTAGGAAAAGGAAACAATTACACAAATGTGACTTTGATGTCTTTGTCTTTTTGTTACAATAACTGTATTCCCACATTGTATGATTTTCAAGAGACTCTCCACGTTATGCAAGAATTCAAAATGGTAACAATGGTACGCAAGAGTACAGAGTTATTGCTAGCATTAACTGACTGCCAGAGGGGAACCCTCAGGTCCTTCCAACCCTTCAGAGAATGCCTAATGATTTATATAATTTAACATTCTAGTAGTCTCTTCATTCATTATTACGCTCAGCAATATGATGTTTAAAAGTCGACATCAACTGATAATTGTCTATTCAAGATTAATGGGATCTAAATAACTTAGCAAATGGACAGCTGGCCTTCTGGTTCGGGCATTGGCCCTGCAATCAGAAAGTTGTGGATTTGAATGCCAACTGCTAGTGTACCCTTGAGCAAAGTACCGACCTCCCACACTGCTCCCCAGGCGCCCCTCGTTGGTGGCAGCCCACTGCTTCACTTGATGAATGCGTTCACGCGTGACTATAAGGTTTAATACAAAAAAAAATCTACGTTTTTATGATAATATCCGGGAGCTTGTTATGCTATTGGTCTTCACCTCCATATTTAATGAGTCTCTGGATGAGTCTGTGGTTCCCATGTGCTACAGAAGATCCTTTGTTTTCCTGGTACCAAAGACATTGTGCCTGAGTGATTACTGGTCTGTTGCACAAACATTGATAGTCATGATAGTTTTTGAGAGACTCATTAAAGACTTCATCACAGCATCCATCCCCAGAATGCCATCTTCCACATCTTGAACACCATCCTCACCCACGTTGACTACAGTTCACTTTTCAATACAATAGACCCCTATCTGGTAATAAACACCTGCCTGTGTGCTTGAGGTTTCAGCTTCCTCACAGGCAGACCACAGGAGTTAGGGGTTGTGTCTCCATCATCCTTAATGCAGGAGATCTGCAAAGCTGTGTCCTCAGCTATCTGCTCTACGCCCATGACTGCATGGCTCCAACTCCATCATCAAATTTGCTGATGACATGATTGCACTGGGCTTCATCTCTTATGAAGATGAGAGAGCATATATGGTGGAGATAGAGAACCTGATATCGTGGTGTCAGGAGAACTGCCTCCAACTGAATGTCAGCAAAACCAAGGAGCTGGAGGTAGACTTCAGTAAGAGAGAGCAGCAGTCCTACACTCGCGGAACAGAGAGGCTTAGGAGGAGCTTTGCTCAGACCACAACTGTTCACAAACTGAACTCTCTCACCTGCTGCCTGTCGTTTAAGTCTATACATCAAGTAGCAAAATAGCGCACTACACTTCACAGCATAGATATTCTATTCTGATATATTTTGCACACTGTATAGATCTTGCTACTGTTTGTAATGTTTGTAATATTTGTTTATTTGAAGCCTACCTATGCTAAATGCTAACCTCAACTACATACAGTGCTGTGTGGTTATTTGCCATTTTAATTTAGAGCAAACTTAAAGTGAAAAGTGAAAGTGACAATCTGGTCATACGTGAACACACCACAGCACGAAATACATCCTCTGCATTTAACCCATTCAC
>JBBPDB010000028.1:8604736-8615537 GCA_037974465.1 Brachypetersius altus | reverse complement strand
AATGTACATTTTGTATTAACTATAATCAGGAAGATGAACAAGTTGAATTACAAGTAGATGAACAGTTTTACAGGTTGTGTCATGGGTTTTTGGGGCTTTTATTTTGATATTCTGTTCCTGTGTCATGTGTTTTTGGTTTTCACCTGTTTGTGTTTTGCCCCCTGTCTGTGTGTATTTAAGTCCTGTTTGTGTTGGTTTTCAGTTATGTGCCTGTCATCTTGTTTCTAGTTCTCGTTCTTGTTCCTGGTGGCCCTCGTGCCCATTTCTGTTTTTGTTACGTTTTTGTAAATAAAAACCACATCAGCATGGATTCCTGGTTTCCTGTCTGCTCCATGCTCCGAGGTAGCGCACGTTATCTACTATATCAGAGATTGACATATGTATAAAAGTGTATAATTAGAAATTTACTAAAGATGCTGTCAACTCAAATGCAAATATTAAGAAATCAAACTGATGCTAAATAAATGTGCCTTGACAATAACTGACCAAATTCAGAAAAGTTTAACTGAATCAACAACACTAAGTAGAATCCTGCTGACCAGTCACTAGAAATATTCTTTAAAGAAACTGTCAACTTCATTGCAAATGTTAAAAAATATCACAGTGCTATTAAATATATGTGCTTTGACAATGACTGACTAAATTCAGGTGAATTCAAATGCAACTTTTCTGGATCAGGACTGTGTAGATGTTTCTGACTGCATGGTGACTGGTGTCTCCTCAGCAGCAGGTGGTTCACTTTTTGCAGCTGTTGTTTTCTGGCAGAAGTTGGACTTTAAATGTGTGTGATTGAAATAATGATGAAGCATTTTTATGATTTCTCAATTATTGCAAACAATAGTAACATTTGTCTCGTAAGACTAGCCATCTAGCTTGCAGAAACATTTTATTTAATTTGCTCACTCAGCCCAGCAGCATCTCTAATATCCAATTACAATGGAGAGTGAGAGAGCGAGAGAGAAATAACCGCTCTCCAAAGAACACTTTCAATAAGGTAGTTGAAAAATGTTTTTTTAAGATTATTGGTAGATAGCCAGATTATTGGTAGATCTTTTTTTAAGATCTTGAGAGATCCCTCTGTTCATTAGAGTAATCATGTCTTACAATTGATATTTCACATAAAGGTCTTTAAAATCAAATTTGGATTCAAAGAAATTGCTTGTTGGATTCCATTATCTAGCGAATGATCTTCCATGAACAGCAGCAAAGAGTTTTGGACATTTGCCTATTCAGAGATGGTTGATCAGGCATGCATATAAAACAGATTACTTGCTCAACATGGTTTGATGCTATAATTGTACATACTGATTCTATAGTATGAAACAGATGCTGGAAGAAGCCACGAGATAAACTGCCTGCTGGCATGGGACATCACAGCTAGACTGTTTGGCCAGAAGCTGCTGATAAAGAGATGTTCCCAAAAACAAGAGAAGATCAAAGCTTCTGCCCTGCCATCACATATGGAAAACCATCAGAGAGTCATTAATAGACACTAACATATAAATCAGATTATATCCAGAAGATGACTTATTATTGAATCAGGTTTTTACTGCACTCAGGGACCTAATCAGTTAAAGACCTAGTAAAACACCCAGGGTTACAAAGAATCATAACATTCAAGGCAAGTTGTGAAAACTCACATTTCCATGTTACTCATATGCAGTATCCACAAGTACTTTTCCTTTCTACGTTTCTTTAAACATTTACTGAGATCCCAAGACAGACCTCTGATAAATGATCAGTCTTGTTTTGGCCTACACATCTTCAACACAGCAGTCAGCCCCTAAAATGTACAGTGGATAGGTTTGCACCGCAGTGTCAAAAAGATAAAAAAATAAAAGCAATATAAATCAGGTTATAACATTAACTTTCTAAAATTGATATTATAAGGATGGGAAATCAATTCAGAAAAAAGGGAGAAAAACTCATACAAAACTTGGCTTCATTAGTACGAACACCCCTAAACTATTATTTAGCTGAAGCACCTTTCGATTTTATTGCAGCACTCATTCCAAGTAGGAGCCTACTAATGTGACACATATGCATTTGGCAATATTTGCTTGCTCTTCCTTGAACAAATATTTAGATATAATTGGGAGACCATTTCTTGTGCACATGCCTCTTCATTTGACCCCACAGATTTTCAATTTGTTTCAGGTCTTGGATCCAGCTGGGCCATTCCAGAACATTGATCTTCTCTTGGTGAAGTCATTACTTTGTGCCTTGGATGAATACCTCTGGTTGTTGTCATGCTGAAAGGTGAAATTCCTCTTTATCTTCAGTTTACTACAAATGCCTAAAACATTTTGTGCCAACATTTACTAATATTTTGAGCCACCCATGATCCCATTCACTTTGACGAAAGTCCCAGTTCCAACAGAAGAAAAGCAGTCCCAAAGGATGATGCTGCCACCACCATGCTTCACTATGAGTATAGTTGTAGTAGTCTTGTCCCATCTTGTCTCACTCTTTTCATCTTCCTCTTTTCGTCTTTGTTTAATATGTGTTCTTTTGTTTGTATTTTATTATGGTCCTCTAATACATGTCAACCTGTACTCTGCCCCATCACAGCTGTATATAATTATGTTGGCGTGTTTGTTAGATCTTCCTGTATACCTTACATTGTGTTTATTGTATTCTTTATTTTGTTTACTTTTTAGAATTATGACAAACGTTTAATCTTGGTTTCATCAATCCATTTTTACACAAGGTTGTGGGACATGTATCCAAGCTTAGACCTTTTTTGTGAGTAAAGGCTTTTGTTTCACAACCCCCCTTGTTTGACGAATATGAGATTATTGTTGCATGTAGAGAGCAAATAGTACTTGCCAGAATGTCCTGCAGCTCCTTTAATGTTGCCATAGGCCACTTGGTAGAATCCGTTCTCCTTGTCTTCTCATCAAATGGGGAGAGACGTCCTGATTGCTGAAACCGTTGAGCCATATTTTCTTTGCTTGTTGACCAATGTCTTCACTGTGCTCTGTAGGATGTCTAATGCTTTGGATATTCTTTTGTTTTGGATATCGTCTGATTTATACCTTTTAACAATGAGATCCATTTCATGCTTTTAAAACAATGGCTGCAGCAGAAGGATGCAACCAAATGATCTCAAAATAATCATATAGGAACAGCCACACTTTATTTAAATTCATTTAAAGCCACACTTTATTTTTCCTCTAAACAGTTTTTGATTTGTCCTCACCTTACTGTATATGTATAGGTTGCAATTTTAGGATAAAAGTGAAAAATGTCTGGCACGGCTCATCTTGGTTTAATTTTTTAAAACAAAAACCTTCCATTTTACAGGGATGTGTAGAATTGTTCATTTCCACTGTATCCACCATGTTGTCATGGGAGTGTGGCATTTGGATACAGTTTGAACACAGGCTGCTTTCTTTTTATACCCAAAAGAAAGTGAAAAAGTTCAGAATTTCAGAGTGAAGGCTGGTGAAAGAAAAGCTGCTTCCACTTTGATTCCATATGGTTTACTCTATAAATGCATCACTATCTAGTGTCTCTATGACAATGCAAGTTTATCTTTTTTTTAAAAAAGTAATTGTCTAAATATCTCGTCAGTAAAACCATGTTAGCCTCAACATAGTGTCAATGTTAGTGTCACTTTTTTGACTGAGAATACTAGATAAAGATGGTTTACAAAAGGTGTGTAATGAAAACAGCAACTGTTTTCAGAGTGTTTTATCTAGTGTTCACTATCTCGGCCATTGTTTGTGTGATTTTAGTTATTGATTAATTGTAAAATGTCAAAAGTATAAATATAAAAGTTCTAAGTATTAAGATGATGGCATGAAATTGCATTGAAATTGCATTGAAGTCATTAAACATAGAGTTAGAATATGCTAGAATTATCATCGTTTAACATTTTAAATCACAAATATTCTTCAATGGAAAGTAATTAGTTACATACTCTTATCCCTAATGACTAATGGCCCTTATTGCAGTTTAGTTTAGCTTTCATGGAAGAGCAAAGGGACACTTTAAAGGCATTCCGCCCATTTCCTCCAGTTTTGCTGTGTCTACAACTTACGGCCTTTGCTTCACATACTGTTTATGTGGAGACTTAGGATAATAATGAGAATAATAATAATTATTATATTATTATTATTCTCTGCTTAATCCTTACTAGGGTCACGGGTACCCAGAGCCTATCCCTGGTTCAGTGGGGGTGAGGCTGGGGCTCACTGTGGGCCATTCAAGAAGATGAAGAAGAAAAATTGATTTCAATCATTTTAATATGTTTGATGCTTGAACCAAAAAGTCTTAACATTTTGAATATGGTCCCAACACTTCTGGTGCTTGGATCCCAAAGTTTTGTTCCCACTTTGTCTGCAGCCATAGAATAGAGGGCTCCTAACGTATGTGCGATGATTTGATCATGCATACAAAGCATAGCCGTTATCAACTTCAGCTGGTTATTGGTAACAATAGTCTTGTAGCTCCAACTTCAGATACCGAACATGCCATGGTTGATTACATTTGGATTACGAAAGAAAAACTGTATAATAACTGTATAAATTTGATATCTGGCTCAACCATTGCTCTATAACTACATACGGTTACACTGCCCTCTCCAAGAGCACCAGACATCTAGACGATTACTTAGAGTGCTTGTGCTGAGGCCTGACAGTGTGGCTAATGGCTTTTAAACTGAGCTGTGCCTCTCAGCCATGGAGAAGCTGTGTCGCTGCACACAGGGATGCGCACGAGATGCTATCCGAGGCGTTCAATTGAGCACAATCAAATATTTATGACACGGAGGCCGTCTTATCAGGGTGTTGGTGTAATTAGACATGGGGGGGTATCAAGGCCACTGTTCAGGGAGGAGAACATACAGTAGGACATCAGATGAGAATCCTTCCCATCTGGCTCTGGCTCCTTATTGAAACATCAGCCCTGTGACATGTATGGCTTAATCCCCAAACGACTGCCTCCAGTGCTTTTTTTTCTAGAGTGCTTTATTTTAATTGTAGATATGAAGGTTGGGATGTGAATTATAATAAGTAGGTCCACAGAGTGATGTTCGTAAGTGTGTGTGTGTGTGTAGAGGGTGAAAGTCTATCAACCTCCAACCACTGTGATAAAAACAAAAGAGGGCCAGCAGTGATTACCATTGATTGCGAACTGATTGATTGACTGACCCAGATTGTAAGTCTAACTGTTTTAATCAACTGAGTGGGTGTTCTGCAGTTGTGCTGTCTGTCAGCCAACTATCTTAAAATGTGAGTTTTCCTTTTTTTTTTTTTACATTAATTAAGAACTGAATGTGGCTTTAGAGTATAACGACCTAAATCTACAGGGATACAGCAGTCTAGCTGTGAGTAAAATCAAGATGTAAAACATATCCAAGCTCATCCATTCATTTTGTTGGTCGAAGAAAACCATCATAACAAAAAGAGTTCTGTTTGAATCTTCCGTGTGCTGCATGCAACGGTCGGTAAATATACCAGACACAACATTAATATCACTGACAGGTGAAGGAAATAGCATTGATTACCTTGTTACCATGGCACCTCTCAAGGGGTGGGATATAGTAGATGACTGAATTAGAGCATCTCCAAAATTGCAGGTTTTATGGGGTCTTCCCAGTATGCAGTGGTTATTATCTTCCAAATCTGGTTCAAGGAAGGCCACGGCCAGCCAAAGCACACTCACTTGCATGGGGAGCATCAGAAAGCACCTACAAAGAGCATTTGATCATCAGAACTGGACCATGGAGTAATAGAAGGTAGCCTGGTTGCATTATTTATCCCTTCATGGCAATGTTATTCACCAAAAATCAGCAATGTGTTCAGGAACATAACAAAGACTTCACAGGTCTCAATCCATTCAAGCATCTGTGGGATGTGCTGCATAAGGTAGTCTGATCCTGGGAGGACAGGACACAGGACTAAAAAGATATCTTAGTGCCAGATACCACATCATGCCTTCAGAGGTCTTGTCCTTGAGAAGTCAAAGCTGTTTTGGTTGCACGAGGGAGACCTACCTGAGGCAGGTGGTTTTAATGTCATGGCTTTTGTTAATCATGTTTATTTTATTATTTCTAGAACAGAAATGGTAAGGCTTCTGCACACTGGACATGACTGTCCTATTACATTTTTTTGCAAACATTTGCAAGCAACATTAACTTACTCAACCAACTACAGTTATCTTTCATGTTAGCATCACAACAACCAAGATCGACTAGGTCCCAGCAACTAGGTATTTTTATTTGAAGACATCAATCACAGTCAGCTGTACTCATAGGCGGGCGGATTCGAAAGTAGCCAATCCCAGAATGTTATTTATTTCTCCTCAGCTGATTGGCTGCTGCCCTGTGACGCAGCAGTCCAGAATTTCACCCATGGAGCATATTAAGTGTTCTTGTGTTTTTCATTTTGTTCTTCTTTTATTACTGTAAATTAATTTATTACTGTATTTAACTGCTTATACAAAAGAAAATGTGCTGCATGAATTATAGTCCAGTCTATACAGGGGCAACACTTTAGTGTAAACTGTATAGTAGGAATATCTGTTTACCTTTACATTTTCTTTAAGGCTAATGAGTTTACAATTACAGTAAAATGTTTTGGGTGCATATTTAGAGGCATATTTAGGGTTTACACTATACAAAATAGGCATTTTTCACATCAACATATTTTTTCATGTGGGTGCTCTTGGAACATAAGAGCTCTTGGGTTACTGTGTGTGTATGTATGTGTGTATCTATATATATATATACACCCATGAAATATGAATTAATTAATAACCCCATATGTCTTGAAATCATGCCTTGCATGAATTAGTGTGTCCTCTTTTACTGAGCAGCACAGGAGATGCACAGCTTCTCCACTCCATAAGAGCCTGTTGTGTTTTGTCCTTTCACACGGAACCAAATAGAAACAGGTTTTCAGCATAAATACTTATATTAAGTGTGTGGGAGACAGCTTACTTGGAGCAAACCATTTTTTTCAGCCCACAATATATTAAAGAGATGAGAGATTAACCTTTATTAGTCCCACAAGTGGGAAATTTGTTTTGCCACTGCAGAAAGCAGACATTACATTCTTAAGTTAAAAATTAAGAAAAAATAGAATAGTTGAACAAATTGAATAAAATGGAAAAAAATAAAATACTTTACTAACAGTGCAGTATAAAATGTACACTGTACAGTATAGGCTAAAAGTGCTGTGGCTCTGAAGCTGTTGGGAGTATTATGAAGACAGTTAAGAGGAAGGAGAGAAGAAAGCAATAAAAAACAGGGTTTTAAAAGAGGCCCTTTAACAAAGCAATCAGTGGGCACCACAGATCGAAACACGTGTCAATACATAACACTGTCAACTAGCACAACCACCCCTCCACCCCCATCCGCCACCCAAACACACACACACATATGGAAGAAGGGGATAAGGACACGGGTTGGCTGACACCATCAGGACGAAAGCAGCACACCAATGGCTTCCTCAAGGTCACTGGAGCCTCAGCAGCAGATAAAGCACCATCCATCGAGTTCTGGGACGTGTGCTAGAATTAGGATCTGTTTACCCTCCAGGTCCAGATTATCATAGTTGCATTATATGACTACTAATGGGAGCAGTGAAAAATGAGATGTCTGGCAAGGGTGGGACTGCAGCACAGGCTAATGAGCCATGATAAAGCATTGATCATGCAACATCAATGTGGCCCAAAAAATCATAAGCAAACATGGACAAATGGCCCAGATATAATGATATGTCTATACCCAAGATGCAGTGGGCCTCAAGACTAATTTACCAGGCCAGGTCTCACCCGGACAGGACTGTATACATGACCATGATCGGGTTCAGCCAGCAATGGCAGCATTGTGGGATTTGTTAATTGATCAAGGTTGCTGAACCCCTTTATAGTACTAGAAAAGGGAACTCAAAATGTACCTGCTTATTGTGTTCCAAATAAATTTTCCTAGGCTGGACAATATTTAGAAAAACCTGTGGAGCTGATTTGTGCTAGCCCAAGCTGCAGATTTACACTGTGTCAGATATGTTGTGATGTATTACAGGTAGTGAAACATCTAGATTTGTTTTTCATTTGGGTACCCAGATCCACTTACAAGGTAAGGTGAAAAAATACTACTAAAAAAGATTGTGTTGTTCTAATATAAAATCACTACACTTTAGTAATAAGATCTAAAATTTGCTTCAATGTTCAAACAAGTAACCTAAGCAATTTTTATAAGTGTTATGTCAATAGCGGTAGCTGTAATATACAACCTCTGGTAACATGAGAGGTCCAGGATCAGGTTGCTGACTCCAGCTCTGGACAAAAAGAAGCACTTTGGATCCACCACCACCATACAAACTGTTCAATTCTGGCTGGTGTAGTGGGGGTGCGATTTGCAGCCCAGGGTGGTTTGTTTTCATGGGACCATGGACATGGGTTTTCTCTAGGTGCTCCAGCTTCATGGTCTGAAAACATGGGCATGCTCATGTCAGTGGGTGGGACGTCACAAGAAAATTCAACTGGCCAATCAGAACACAGCAGAGACAAAAATGTAAATGTCAGATTAGAAGAGGGACTAGCCAGTCAAGCACTGGATATTCCACAGGTCAATCAGATAACAAACTGTGTTTTTGATGGATGCTAAGCGTTTAAGACATGCCATGAAATGCCAACGTTTCCGACCTATCCATGCTCTGCTCACAAACCCATTCTTAACAAATCCAAGCTTATCAGAGAATATCCAAGTTTATCTGAGATTGAATTATGATCCGATTTATAATAGAAGGTTAGATATTATATTTTCTAATAATGTGATCTTTCATATGTGTGTATAGTATGTATTGTTTAAAGTTAAGAACATTTGAAAACAAAACTAACTTCACTTACCTACTCACTCACTCATTCACTTTCTGTAAGCACTCATTCCTCACTAGGGTCGCAGGTACCCAGAGTCTATCCTGGGGCCAATCGGCTCGAGGCAGGGACTCACCAACCCACTGCAGACAAAACTCACTTATGTGCTTTAATTTCTCATTCGACTGAAGGAGATTTTTGCCAACATTTGTGTGAAGCTTGCCCAACCTCCCAACAGTAGCTGTGAAAGAACACATTTGTGGTTGAAGCAGAAATACATTAGTTCAGAGAGTTTAAAAAGTCACTGGTTCTTTAGAAGGGATTTCTTGGCTTGGATTTCCAGCAGAAAGTCATTTACTAGCTGGGTCTTTTACCTAACATACCCCCCGCCCAAACATGCACACACACACACACTCCCCCAACCTACTGCATGCAGAGACACAGCACAGCTGCTTTTTTGAGCTGATTTCTCTCCTGCACCTTTCCTCTCCTGGGGCTCCTGCTCATATCCTCACCAGCCTTTGTGTTTGTGCTTTGCCTTTCCTCTTTGTTCTCTGCTTTCTTTCTTTCCTCTTTTTTCCATTTCCATTCTTCTTCTTAGCCTTTCTTTCTATTTAAAACTTCCCGTCTATGTGTCAGTCTACACTGACCATCAAACACTTGGAGGCACTTGCTATTTTTGAAATTTGATTTTCTCAGTGTTACTTTTTTCGCCAATGAGAAAGAAAGACATACCCACATAGGACTGTTAACAACAGATATATGTTACAGTTCCTTGGTATTGTCACGGTACGGCTAGTGGCTGGTGTAAGCCACTACTTTTTTGTTTTTTGACCCTGCTTTCTGTTCTGTGCACTCTTATTTTGACATGTTCTGGTTCTGTTCCTTGGTCACGTGTTTTGTCATCACCTGTTTTCTGTTTATGTGCTCCCCAGCTGCCTTGTGTTTCCCCTAGTACTGTCATGTATATAAGCCTGTGTCTGTCTGTGTAACCTCATGTGTCCATCGCCTCATCTAGTGCTTATGTCCTGTCTCTTGTGCTTATTCTAGTTCTGATTCTTGGAGGCCCACGTGCCCGTTTGGTTTCCCTTTTCTGATTTATTTAATAAACACTTAGTTCAGCATGGATCTCCGGCTGCCTGCCTATTCCTGCTCACTCCGAGGTAAATTCGGGATGGGGCTTAGCAGCCCCTCCCGTGACACTGGTAGAATTTTCAAGATAGTCTCTGCCCTCAAGTGAAAATCCGGCAGAGGGAGGGGGGTCCAGAGAGCGGCGGCGCGCCAAGAAAAAGAGCAGCAAGCGCGTAAGAGAGTGGTTTTAGACTGATTTACACCGATTATATTAACTGAAACCAGATTTTACTGATGCACTCTAAAGGTTCATATGCATGGTAGAGTGGTAAGGTTTCATATGTGTGGTAATTTTCTACTTTGGGTTTAGCAAACTACCTTTGATGTTTGGTGGCGCTCCAGTTCATCTCAAAAGTATTCAATGGGGCTTCATCATTCCAATTCAACCCAAAGGTACTCGATGGAAGTTCATCATTTTTAGGGTGCTCAGAGAAGCTTCATGACTCCAACTCAGGCCAGAGGTATTCAGTGAAGCCTCGACACTCCATTTAATTCCAAAGGCTCAATTTCACACTTTATTTTACTACCTCCAGGTGCCAAAAACATATTGATGTGCTTTAAGACTCGGTATGAACTATTGTGAGGTATAAAAGCAAACACTGCAAATGTGAACATATCGATTTCCACAGCTTTTTGCTACAGCTCAGATGAATAACAACAATAGGTCACATTCTTCTAATTCACCAACAAGGAATGAAATGTTGATCATCCACCACTAACCACTTCACCATAAAACCCTTCATCACTTCCAGAGGTGGACAAAGTACTCACATTCAGTACTTAAGTGAAAGTACAGACACCGCTGGTCAAATGTTACTCCAATACAAGTGAAAGTCGTGCAGTC
>JBBPDB010000028.1:8577484-8592043 GCA_037974465.1 Brachypetersius altus | reverse complement strand
GGGTGTGCACTGCGCCCCGTGGTGTCGTGCTGACTGGCCCGTCCCTGGGCCAGAGGTGGGCGCGTACCGCGCCCCGTGGTGTCTGCTTGGCTCCCGCCAGGACTCTCCTGGCTGGTAGGCCGGAGGCCCACTGTGCAGGCCCCATCCTGGCACTCTGCGCGCTTGGCGTCATCCCTGGGGCTGCCTGTCCCTTCCTGGGCTTCCCCCAGGCTCTCCTCCGGCTCGGCTGTGCATGCCAGCCCCAGGTCGCTGCTGCTAGTGGGCCCCTCTCTAGCCTCACTAGATGCTAAACTGACCCCCTCCTTCCCCCACCCACCCGCCCTTAACGCTATGCGCCCCCCCAAAAAAACAAGGGGAAATCCCCACCCCCTGACTCGGCTCCTCCAGGACGCCCGAGAAAGCGCCGTCCTCCCGGACGGCAGAGGGCGCACCGTCCTCCAGGACGGCCGAGAAAGCGCCGTCCTCCCGGATGGCAGTGGGCGCGCCATCCTGCAAGACGGCCAAGGGAGGCTGGACAACCACGTCATGTTGTTCGATGGCTGTGGTTGTCGTGGCCCTGCTTTCAGAGGCAGGGCTTGAGGCTTGGGGGGCCGCCGGTTGAGGGACCTCGGGGGGTGGAGTGAGTGCGAGCGGGAGCAGCGGTGAGTCGGAGGGGAGCTCGGCCTCGTTGGTCAGTGCAGGACCGAGCGGACAGCGGGCTCCACATGGACCACCACGTCTCCGCCAGGCCACAGGACTCTCACCCGTGGCCGAGTCGAAAACATAGGCGTCCGTGAGGCATCCCACCTCTATCCTACTCCCCGACTCTCCGCCGCACCGCGACTCGCTACCAGGACACAGCAAAAACCCACAACCAGAAAACCCAACAAAAAACACAGTGGCATTCACCTACCACTGACCAGGCCGTGACACCAAACTAATAATTTTCGTCGGAAACCCCACACATACGCCGGAAATGCACATATTCTCGTATTTTTTGTGCTTTTGTGATGTCCGTGCCTCGTCCGCCACGCCCCCTCCTACTCTCGTGCTGGATTGCTAAGCACCACGCCCTAACATAAACCCTGCAGAGGACCAGGGGGCACTGCAGGACTGGCTCCCATGAGCCTTTGCAGCCCAGTTGGCCCAGTTATATGTGTTTTTGTGAGTGTTCGAGGGGGATTAGATGTTTGTCGAGTAGAGTTAGTGAACTATTGTGTGTTTCTGTGTGTAATTTGCGTGGTTGAGCCCGTATCACCAGTCACCTTCATCCAGAGAGTTAGCTGCTGGAGTATCGTGAGGGCGACTCGAGAGTGTTTCGGGAGCATGTATGTAGGTATTTTTTTACCAAAACACAACAACAAAGTTTTTCACTATACGCGGGTGCTCTTGGAACGTAACCCACACCAAAAGAATTACTGCATATAATTCAATTTTTTTCAATTCAATTTTATTTATATAGCGCTTTTAACAATGGTCATTGTCACAAAACAGCTTCACACAATAAAATAAATTTGTGTGTATGAATGTATGCGAATGAAATGCCTCTGATGAGCAAGCCAAGAGTGACGGCGACAGTGGCAAGGAAAAATAGAGCCTCCGTACAGTGTAAATGTGTGCACACATTTGTTTATTTATATGTGTGTTTGTGTGAGTGTATTTACACTGCCTGAAGATTCTTTATACTTTAAAACTCTTCTTCATATTTGCACGTCATTTCCAGAAGTACTTCTTTAAAGAGCCATCTATTGAAAGGTTCTTGAGGGAACCAAAGGTGGTTCTTCATCACTTCTAGCGCTAACTCCAGAGAGCTCACTTTGGTAGAGTATGTCTCAAAGTTCACTCTTGAAAAGGTAAAAACACTGCATCCAGTGTTGTATCTGAGTTCGGCTGCCTCTCTTGTATGAGAAGCTGTAAAGCGCTCTCTCCACTTGAATAACTTAAATCACTTTAGTTTGAGAGATTTGGAGAGTAGTGCCATGCTGAGCATGGGCACTGGGGCAAACAGTGAACACATCAGAGCAAATGCAGTTTTCACCCCCACTGCCTCCACTTTAGGCTTGCTCATTATGCAGCAGAGCCTCTGTGGTGTGAAATAGCTAATGCCATGTTTAAAGTGTTTAAAGTCAGCGTTTCATTTTACATAGCTATTTCTAGCAACAGGACATGAGCCCGCTTCCATTCTCTCCATGCACTGGGAAATGGACAAACTCTGTCCGTTTTCCTCCAGCGATACATCGCTTAGTGTTCACTCATGAATACTGCAAGCACACCCAGTGGGTCTAATGGTTCTCCCTTGCTCTTCTTGAACTCCTCCATGGTTTCTCTACAACAGTGTTTCCTGACCCTCTCCTGACTGTCTCTCTGAACTGCCCACTTTTGTTTTTCACCTTTTCAACTGAAATGATTCTGCTCATGAAGGAATTTTAAAGGTGAAATTAAAACGGCTTTACAAAAACATCATAAAGAAAACTCCAAAATCTCAACTTCAGGTCAGGTCACTTCGACTTTGACTCTGACTTTGATGTTGATGTGAATCTGTGGTGCTTCATGCCAAGCCAATGCCATTAGAGTTTATTAGAATGTTTATTAGAGAGGTAGGTCAAGTACAGGGGTCTTCGAGTTACAACACAGATCCGATTCCTATGTAACCCGAATTTTGGTGTACTCTACCCAAAGGTATTTACCTATCCTAACACTGTTGTAAAATCATCTGGAACATAAAAACCAAACTAAGCCACAGAAAAAGGAAAATGATATAAATTTACTGTACTTGTGCACTGTATTGTAGAAACAGAAAAAATGACAAAAAATGAGCCCAAAATGGCGTAGATAAGTGTACTGGGGCACACCGACACCCCCAGTCACAGTTACTGCGTATACTGTGTATTCTTCTGCCATGCCCACATAGTCCGTAAGTACAAAGCTAACAGCAAAACTCTCACGTCTCAATTTTTTTAAAGTTTTTGTGAGAGTTAGCGTTGTAAACTCCAAACATCATATGTCGAGATTGTCGTAACCCGATGACCTGCTGTAATTCAGTTTCTAGAGTTGGGACAAGACTAAATACAGAATTAAACATAATCACTTTCAGTATCTGGTATCTAGGTCTCGTTCAGGCCATGCAAATTGAAAACAGATTGCTGTTCCTAGGACCCCATTTACACCTGGTCGTTTCATGTATATCAACCATCAGGATTATATCCTGATAGAATATTCCCAAGATAACCCAATACAGTAAACAGATCTCAATCCAAACACTCAAACAAATTCAGGAGCTGGTCGGAGACACATTTTAGCCAGATGTTGTGTAAGTGTAATTGCATCCATCTCCTCCAAACATATTTAACAGCCCAAACCCCTCGTATTGCTGTGACAGCGTTTGTTCCACAAATAGAAAAAAAACACCCACGTCCTTGCCACCATTTAACAGAGGCATCACTGCTCCTTCAGTTCAGCTTTAAACATGTGCTACTCCTCTGGTTTTAATTCAGAAGACTTTTGTAGACCAAGCCAGTTAAATTAAAGCCCCCATTGTTGTTTCCTTGTCTAAATTCAAGTCATTGCATTATAGTCCACATGACCCATGGCTGAGAAGACCCCAGAGGCTAATTAATCTAAACAGCCATCTTCACTGGTGAAAAGAAATGAATAAAATTGTAATATTTGCAAAAAATCTTTTAAACACAGAAGGGAAAGCGGAAACAAAACACAGGCAGTTGCTGCTTGTTTATGAACTGAGGTGGAAATTCAAAATACTGTATATCCATTTGGACATACATTTTGTACACCTGTTTTTTTAAATGAATAAAAGTTGAAATGGAAAACATGTTTTTGTATTGGGACACTTAGACGCTTTTGTATTGGGACCAGGTCAGACACTGGTGTTGGATGAGAAGGCCTGGCTTGCAATCTCTGTCCAGTTCATCCCAAAGGTGTTGGATGGGGTTCTTCCACACCAAACTCATCCAACCATGTCTTGATGGAGCTTGCTTTGTGCACTGGGGCACAGTCATGCTGGAATAGAAAAGATTCTTCCCCATACTGTTTCCACAAAGTTGGAAGCAGGGTATTGTCCAAAATATCTTGGTATACAAAAACTTTACGATTGCCCTTCACTGGAAGTAAGGTTCCTGGCCCAAACCCTGAAAAACAGGTGTGTCCCAATACTTTTGTCCACAGTGTAGCACTAACTACACTAAAGTACTTTTTTCACTGAAAGTCATTTTTGTATAGGGGAGTGCTTAGACCCTCTGACACTGCTGAGTGAAAAATGAGAAGAAACCGCAAAACGCAGATAATATTTAGTAGCTTAATCGAGTAATAATCATTAGAAACCACAACACACTTTTCTGAACCAGTTTTTCAGGCTGATTTCAGATCTGCTGTCAGTTGTTTTGAACATTTTGAATTATGAGTAATATTAGATTTGCAATAGACTTGCAAGCGGTTTTTATTAATTTCCCCATGGGGATGAATAAAGTATCTATCTATCTATCTATCTATCTATCTATCTATCTATCCATCTATCCATCTATCCATCCATCCATCCATCTATCTATCACCAATCAAGTAACTGTTTCAATATTTTCAGTGTGGAGTCAGACTGGCGACACTGTGGTATAGATATAATGATCAGTGTCAGTCAGCTACCACTGTTTCTTCAAAAATGCTCAGCATATGATTATTATATGATCATTATACCAACTATCATGCTGTATAGAACTAGCTTCATCACAAACACTGTACCTACAGGAAAAACTAAACACAGATTTGAAATCAGCATAAAAAACACTACAAAACTCAAATACATTTATCTCTGATGATTTTGACCTGTTGATCTGTGTAATTGTTACTTTAACACTGGGCTCTTTGCTGCCCCGCCTAAGGCCAAAGCTGTAGGCTCTGAGCTTTACTGCCACCTCCAGACAGTACCCTGAACTGCCAGTGGATGAAGAAAAGAGGAGGGAGGTCAGTAATATGTGGCATACTGTGCGTAATGGCTTGATAATAAATAGACGAGAGATGAGAGCATTACGTGATTATCTGGGGAGATGGGCTTGTGACTCACGTATTCACGAGTGTTCTCTATAATGGACCCCAGATCTAAGCCGAAATGTCCGTCCTAATGAAGGGCCATCATCATGAATACCGCTGGCTGTACTGTAGCGTTGATTTCTCTTCGAGCTCTAAATGCACTCTGAAGTGTGCCCATAGCAGGGCTGAGATCCAGAACATTACTATAATGCAGGGTCTTAATGACCAGCCACTGCATGCACTGCAAGTCATGCAGTAATGCTCCTTTCTTTTGCTGCTGTTGCTTACAAAGTAAAGGGAGGATGAAAGGGGTCCCTGGTGCCTCTGTGTCTGCCTGTCTGACCTCTACATGAAACGAGAGAGAGAGAGAGAGATGGTCAGATGCCTTCAGTCACTCAGTGTGGATAAAGACTTTAATCCAGCAGATAGTGGCTCTTCTACCGCTCGTCCATTACAGCGAGCTGATGGAGTCACTCAGTCCCATCATTTCTGACCCCAGCACCCGCATACAATATGATCCTTCGCCATAAAGCCTGAAGGGCAGGGAAGAAAGGAATAAACCAGGTTAACACGCTCTAGATTGTAACCCGTGTGATACGATGATGTGTTATCCTTAGTGGAATAAATTACATAGTGATGAGTATTTAATGGGTGCCATCGGTACTTCCACAGCCTTGACCGGCAGCATGTTGATTTAAAAGGCGATTTAGATGGTTGCCGTATTGTTAGGACATGACAGGGGTTATCATTTTGAATTCATAATTGATATTATTTTTAAGCATGAATTTATCAAACCTCCAAAAAATGAAATTTATCGCAAAACGTTATTTCATTTTTGCCATATTGCACACCGTGCTGTGCAATTACCCCTAATCCTTCAGTAGCTGAATGTAACCTCAGACTAGATCAGGAGAGGAATCTAATAGGATCAATATGCCGTAAGTGAAGAGGCTGTATTTTGATTATTCCCTTCATATCCTGCACAGTAGCGGCTGCTGCAGCGACAGATATTGTGACAGCAGCCACCCAGAGTGTCTGTGTGCTGTCAGTGTAACTTTTCTGATGACTGGCCCGGCGAAGTTGCTGCGGGGGTGACCCTGCTGCACGGGGTCAGCATTTGAAAGGCAGATGAATGCAGATGAGAGTAGAAAGGTGGCCGAGGGCAGACGAAAAGTTCCAAAGATAACAGAGTCTTTCTTGGCGCTTCTGGATTTTCACAAGGACGCGTGTCCGTAAAACGGGCTCTGTTTCGTTTCTCTCGTCTTGGGGGCAGCCCGAGAGGTGCTCTGCAGTCAATCAGGCTGAAGGCCCTAGAGCTTAGGTTCATTTATTAAAGGACAGCAATCTCCGGAAGCATTTCCTCCAGTGCTTTGAAGAGGACAGTGACAATTTAACAATGCATGAGGGAGACAGCTCATCAGTGCAGAGTACCTAATGAATACCATGACAGCTATATTGTAAACATCACAAAGAACAATTGAACTAGACTTTAATTAGAGAAAGTGGGAGAAGCTCTGCTGCAATTTAAAGGCATTCGTGGATGGGGCTGTAATCTGATCTAAATATAAATGAAGACTCTGCAGCTATTGAGACATTTCATAGGTCTTATGAATAAAACCAATGTGTTTTTTGAGGGCAGCACAGAATGATGTTTGTTTATTTGAGCTTGGATTTGAAGTGGTGTCCTACTGGTGTTTCCTTCTGTAACACTTTACTCTTCCAAGTGAGTAGAAAGTCATAAACACCTGTCACTTGACCCAAGAGTACACCAAAATGGAACCTACAGGCAAACTGGATTGCAAATAGTCTCTTTTTAAAGGGTTTGCTTAGGTAACGTCCCATTTCCGTCCCCAAACATAAACAAACAGTTTTGGCCTTTTGAAAGGCTCTCAGCATTACCTTCCATATGCTATACACATTTCTCTAGGATATGTTTTCCCTCTAAAAGCATGTATAGTGGGAAAGCAGAATCAAACAAATGACACAAGCCTGTGTTCTACCCGCATGCTTCTACACTTGGCAGTCACATGCACGTCCGACCACATAGACTACAAGCAAATTAGCCCCAAAACAATAATCTGTTGTTTGTGTTGCTCTGTATTTGTTCAATTCTAATTTTTTGTGTAAATTTTAAGCAAGTTTATGAATAAGTCTATCAAAGAAAATGCAAATTAGTCAATGTTTAAACAAGTACTGTGATGCACAAATTCTTAAGGATGGCATCTCATGTGTGTGCTGCAGGATGCGAGATAAGAATGTGGCTCACTGTGCAACGATGGAAGGATTTTCTCCTTTATTTACTCCTGGTAGAGCAGTTTAAACATCCCACTGTCAACTGTGCAGCATTGTAGAACAAACAATTCCCAAACATGGGCGGGCAGTGGCCATTTTACGAGGGCTGGAGCGACTGTCCCTTTCCTCATGAGCAAAACAAAAGAGAAAGATACCGTCCCGATATTGAGTTTTGGTTGCTGAATGTGGCGCGGTGAGGCGAATGTGTGTACACTGGTAGACCCTAAAGGGGTTGGAACAACCTTGATCCTGGATGCACCTCTTTGTTATGTGGCTAATCCCTACCTTTATATAATCCTGACCCTCAAGACACATGAAAAAAAAGTCCATCTAAAAGACCCTCTAAACTGGTAGAGTTTATGTGTGATGTTTACTCTACCATTTAATAATAACTATCCAGCCCACCGCTGTTGCGAATGACCGGAGATTTCAATCAAAGAAAATTTCATGCAGGAATTTTACGTTGAGAGTGGTGTTAAAGTTTAGACGCTGTTCAAAGAGAAAGCAGCATGAAAGGAAAGTATTTCCCTCAAACATTCCACAGCCTGAGAAAAAAACAAACTTTAACATATAAAACAAACAAACAAAAAACGCGCAAAGTAAATCTGAAATGATTTAATGAGAGCGGATTTTATTAGACTCTAGAATGAGTCAAAAGGCGTTAGCGAGCAGGAACACACCAGCGCCACGCACACACACTGTCACACTCCATCACATTTTCGAACGTAGTGCCTAAGACATGAGCGTGCGACTCGGCCTGCGCGGGGCACAGAGCTGACAAACAAACAAACAAAAAGAGTTCCGCCTAACCAAGCCGGCTGAATGAGTCACTTAAAAGCTCTGAGGAGCGACGCTTCCATGCCATTCAGTGCTCATCCTCAGCCGCTCGGCTCCAATTCACAATTAGGCCCAAACAGGCACACGCCAACTGATACACGCAGCCAAGGAACAAGCCCTGTGATTCATCTGATCACAGCCCAGGTGCAGCATTAGCATGAGGGCCTGAATCAGTGGGCTGCACCTTGTTAGCTTCAAAGGTTTCCTATTATTTGTCACCTGGAAGCAAAATTCTTACCTCTGCATTGAGAGTAATAAACATCACAAGGCTCATTTATTTATGAAATGTTGGATTCACTTGGGGCCTAGTGGTTAAGGCGTTCATCCTGCAATCAGAAAGTCGTGGGTTTGACTCCCAAGCTCCTAGTGGCACCTCTAAGGCACCTCGCTTCACTTGGTGAATGGGTTAAATGCAGAGAAGAATTTCGTGCTGTTCACACTGTGTGCTGTGGTGTGTCCACGGATGACAGAATGGTCAGGTGATTTCTGTGTTATGCAGCTTCCAAGCTACTTGAATGAGTAACACTTTCTACTTGACTCCAAAAAACATCGTCTAGATCTGCCATCCATAAATACAAGGCAAACCCAGACCAGACTTTTCTCTTTTGTGGTTCCCTGCTGGGTGGAATGAGCTGCCTAAGCCAACAAGAGCAGCAGAATCCCTCGCTAGCTTCTGAAGACTCATCGGTTTAGAGAACATCTCCTCTCCTTAAGCGCTACGTCTTCTTGCACTACTACTACATCAAGATTTTAGCACTTAGTACTCTCCTCTGGTTCTCACAATGTCCTAAAACTTGAGAGTTTTCTCGTATTGGAAGTCACTTTGGATGAAAGCGCCTGAAAAAAAAATGTAACAATGAATCTGAACACACTCCAAGTTTGGACTTTGTTTCTGTTCAACTAATGAAAATAGAAGATACAATAACAAGTTAATAGGTTTATGTTAGATCTACGTAATTTACTTGAGTTGTTATTGTACTGCTCAGCTTCAGTGCCACATTCCACTGCAGGGTACATGGTAGCACACAGTTACAGCCACCAACAATGAAGCAAAGAGGTCAACTAAAGAATATAGGAAGGACAGTGATATCCACAGTGGGATAGAGAACATAAAGGGGGTGAGCAATATAAGCAATGGTGGCCGGTATAAATGGGCTAGTAGGGATAATCTCTCATAGTCTTTAACAGAAAAGAGAAAAGCGAAATTACTTGACAAGGTTGCATTGAGCAAACAAACAAATTAGTACAGCCCATTGAAACAATTCAGTTGCATGCACTTGTTAAGTAACAATGTGATGTTGCAGGATTGAGGAACAGTGGCCTGGACCTCCTGATGGGAATGGATTGTTTTTGAACTTAATACATCTTTCCATTTTCATTCCATTTATTGTCATTTTGATCATACACACACAAGGCACAGTGAAATGAAAGCATATGTAGATTTTGTTCCCTCAAAAAATGTACTCCCAATAGATTAACCATAATATATTCATGTCTAAAGCTTGCTTCTTTTGTCTAGGGCGACGTCAGTGGAAGTTTAAAACTGACCAATTAACAATGTGAAAACCACATGTTAAAATCAAACACTTGCTTCACGCTATGTCAAGTTAAGTAGTCTTGCTCAAACAGTGTATGGCAGTGTATACACATGTACCACTTTACAAGAAGCTAACACTTATGAAGTGTTTATAAATGATTCATAATCAGGTTGTTAATTAGGTTGTAGACAGTTTATACATCATTAATAAGCTGTTATAAACTAGTTCTAACTTGTGACACAGGCTCACTTTTTGGCAAGTGATGGTAGTAGCATGTTAACAAAGAAATGATGAAGTTGACAGTTTAACATTCTGCCTGGAAAAGGGACAAGATAAGCTAAGCAACTAGCAAGATCTGAGACTGTACCTGCATCAATGTATGACAACTGATATAACTTATTTATAACTGCTTATTAATGATTTATAAACTGTATTATAAACCATGTACCACTGTATCCGAAAAACATAGGTGCAGAATTCAAGCTGCTACTCCTGTTTTTGGTTGTTCACATTCAGTGCTAAGATGAGCCTAATACATTTTTATACACATCATCCCCATTCCTTAAACAGTCCATCTGGAAGAGAGGCATTTCATGATGTTGTGACTGAAGTGCTGAGCAGGCCTAGCTGTGGTGTGTACTGTATGTGCATTCATAGTTCATTTTTCTTCTCTGACAGGGTGTCACTGATGACAATGTCTAAGGGGGCTTCATCTCAGCGTAGGCTGGGCTGGCATTTCTCCGCCGCTCTCTAGTGCTCTAAATGGCCTGGAACTAACGCTCGATTAAAAGAGCCAAATTAGTGTCTGCTTTAATTAGCCTTTCTATTCCAGCACTGAGGGATAGTGAGTGGAGTTTTTTTTCATCTCTCACGCGTCCACTGGGTAAATAAATAATTATCACCTTATAAATAAATGCCTAATTCAGGAAGAGAGTTAATGAAGGAGATTACTGCAACAAAAGGACAGCAAACGAGGGCTTCAGAAGCGAAAGGTGAGCGCTTGCCTGGATCGCTTCCGCTAGAATTCCCAGTGATATTTGGATGCACAAATTGATAGGCAATGGCTGATAATGGCTTTGAAATGACTTTATGTACACGATTGCTAAGGCATGCACTAAGCTTATCAAGGCAGTCAAGAGAATCATGGGCTGTTGGCAGTGTTCTTATGATGATTTGAAAAGGCTCAGCTGTATGGCTTGGGTATTTTTTATATCTGTGAAAGCAGTTTTTGCATAAGAAAGAGGGACAGAGAAAGATATCGAATGTTGGTGGGACGTTATCACCTGATAATCAAATAAAACAAGTTCTGCTGCATTCCAGATGTGGTTCTATCTGGCCTGATGTTTGTTTTTAATTTGGATTAAATATAATCTAACAGCGTTCTACTTTATTTTCTTACTAGACTTCACAGAATCACCAAGGTTTGAATCATAGCAAAATTCTACAGCCTAACAAAGTTCTCTCTAAACCCAATTTTAGCTGAACGTATTCTGTCTGAACCCAACTGTAATCCAACACTACGGTCTGAAACTGACAAGTGTCAAGGAAAATGTTGTCGACTCAACCATATTCTGAAATAATCCTGTCCAAATGCAACTGTCTATCAACAAAAATCTGTTAGGACTCAAGTCCAATTCATGACTTGCTTCATTTTGTTAGACCTTTACCTCAGTCAGTCTTTCAGTCTGTGGATATATGTTCAGTTAGAAGCTCCAAATATGGTCTAAATATATAAATATGTATAACAAGATGTAAATTAAATCTCAGCTGATTTGACCTCAGTTATGAGAACCTCGTTGGGATACAGTGTTACAGTTCTGTCAGTGGCCAGTAGGGGCCACTGCTTTTTTGTTAATGTTTTGAGGACTTTTATTTTGACTTTCAGTTCATGTATCACGTGTTTTTGGTTGTCACCTGCTTTGTGTTCTTCCCTGATTTCTGTATGTATTTAAGTTCTGTTTGTGTCAGTGCACTTTGTCTGTCCATCGATTTTGCTTTGTGCGATTTTGCTTAGCGCTGATGCTTCACGTTAGCTTTGTTCCTTATTCATGTTCATGTTCCTGTGTAGCGGCCCTTGCGCCAGGTTTTGTTTCTAGTTTGTATTTTCGTTCTGTAAATAAAGTCAACTAGCATGGATTCCTGCTTCAGTGTCAGTTCTATGCTCCGAGGCAAATCACGTTGTGACACCCCCGTTCATATTTATATAATCAAAGTGGACTGGATGTGAAATGGTAAAGAATTTTGGATTTCTTTACAGACGTATGTAAGCGTCACATCTACAACAGTGAACCTACACAAACGTTTTCTTTTGGAACTATTGCCTCATAATGCACTGGTTATTTCTCCACCAAAATGAATTTTGTAATTTTGTATTATTTCTATTGGTCCATCAATCATGAGAGTTTGACACAACATAAATAACAAATGTCATTAAAAAAACACTCTGACAGTAGTCAGTTTGGTTTTTTTTTTTCCTCTTCACCGCTTCATAGACATGCAATTTCCTGATGACAGCCACGATAAGTAGTGCATGAAAAACCACAGTGCGTTCAGTCGACGCTGGAATGACTTGCTTTGTAAAACCAAAATAATCAAGCAGAGAGCCAAATGAATCAAATGGGCCCAATTGCCTGGGCCTAAAAATACACAGCATAGCTAAAGATGGTAAATTGCCGTGGTTGACGAAGGGAAAATACAGGCCATTTTGTGTTATTATGCAGATTGGACGACTTCTCATGTATAATGTATCCCACAAGGCTTGAGCAAACACAATCATTCATAAAATGGACCTGAACAAGGATAAAAATGCAAGTTTATTCTATTTCTTTTTCCTTTTTTTTGCTGGAAAGCCAGCTCCAGTGAAAGCTGCACTGAGGGCGAGAATATCACAGACTTTGCGTAGTGAAAGTATCATAGACCTCCTTTCTCCCCCACTCTCTTTCTCCCTCCCTCTCTCTCTCTCTCTCTCTCTGATGTGTCTTGCCATGACAGATGGGAGCTGTCTATGAACGCTGATGACACATAAAGGCGATTAGAGTTCAGCCTCCCAGTACCAGCTCCAGCATTCACAGCCCATTATGGAAAGCTACAGTAAGTATCTCGTTTGTAGGATCCAAACTTTTAAACACTAGAGGCGTTTGGATAACTTCATAAATCTCCATTAGAAGCTAAATGTCACAGCGCTGGGTGTTCAGATGAGGAGGAAAAGGAGAGGTGCTGGAAACAGCAGAAGCAAGCAAAAAAAAAAAAAAGCTGTAGGCGAAAGGCAGAAAAAGTCTGGTTTTTTTTCTGAAGCAAAAAACTCTTGCAAAATAAACAACAGGTCCTTGTACGCAGGATGAATCCGATGCTTTGGCAAAGCTCCAGCATCTGGTGCCGTCACTTTCGTTGAGAATGCTGCATTGAGAAGTGCTCTCGAGATGCACTCTAGACCTGTTCGACTGAAGCTGCCGGAGCTCAGCTTACATGAAACATGCCATAATGCATCTCACATTGAGTAGAAATTGGAGTTGGAAGGTTTAGATGAGCGCTGTTGGAAAGAAAGTGCTTGGCTCACTCTCCTGCCTCACAGTGGTCAAGAGGGCAATGGTGACAGACACCTGAATAGCAGGCACCATTGATGTCGTGAATTACTGGGTGGTTTGAGATCTTGCTCTATGACTAAGCCATCGAGACACTTGCCAGTAGTCAGATTTCTACAGATGCTGCTGTTACACCAAAGCTTCTATAGGGAACATCTGGTCCAGGGCGGCTGTCGCATCTGCTGGTTCACATTCTGTGGGAAACATTTTCCCCTTCTATGACGGGTGCCGTCTGAAGCATCCGCTGAAACCTTGCTAGTTCACTGAGGTGTGACCAGCACAGAAGACTACTTCTGCCCATGATGCTATTTGGTATCATTTACGGTGATCTATTCTCGTTAGACTGCGTACATTCAAATCCTTAAGAGCTTGTTTTCATGTTCAACCACGGCACTTGGAGCGTAATTGAACCTATATTGGTTGTGGATTGAAAACATTATTGGAACGTTTAGCACCACTCACAGTTGAAACGTGGATCATTAGCGTTTAACACGGTGTATATAAGCACTAATATACTGTGAATGCAGGCAAGCCTTCATAGACATCCAAAACAGATCTGTTGCTCAATTATGCCACTGCTTGCTTGCTGTTTATTTGAGAAATGACAGTGTGGGGTGAAAAGGTGAAGAGTTAAACTGAATTGCACAATTTTATTAAATTAATGATATTTTATTACATTAATATATTAATTTATTACAACACTACCTTTTATACCTTTTATACTGTATGCAACACTGTATAGTATGACATGAGAATGAAATAGTATACACTATACTGTATAGTTTTATTCTATTGTTTTTGCTGCTTTTATGCTTTTATACCGTCCACTTTCTGTCATATCAACAGAAATGTCCTACTTGTAGGACGAATAAAGGTTTATCTTATCTGTATACTAGGTATAGTTTAAAATGGTATGATATAGTGCAGTATGGGGTAGGATCAATTATTTGGTGTAGTATGGTATGGTAAGCATGTGCTGGGATGGTGCGTATGGTATGTAACATGAATGGTACAGTAGGTATTGTATGGTATAGTACAAATACTGTAGATTGGTATGTATGTCATGACACTGTATGTATTGGCATGTTATGGCATGGTATGGATGATGTGATGTGGTTTGGTATGGAACAGCTCCGGAAAAATAAATTCGAGACCATTACAATTTATTTTTAAATCAGCGTCTCTCTGAGAGTGAACCCATTCCAGTCCAGTGTCCAGTATCTTATTTAATGAGGAAAAGTATAAAACACTGCTGTAATCGACTCTCTCCTCTCACACTGAGACCAGTTGGAGGT
>JBBPDB010000028.1:8548655-8559094 GCA_037974465.1 Brachypetersius altus | reverse complement strand
CAACAACCCATTTTAAGAAGTGGCGCGAGCTAAGGGGTGACGAGTTCGCACTCTTGCCCCTGGCCCCGCAACATATACAGTGTTGTTTTCAGATGTGATAAATGGCCACTTTACAAAGCTATTGTGTCACAAGACCCTACAGAGGATTGTAAGGACAGGGAAGGTCTCTCACCCCTCTGACACAGACTTTTCCACCACACCCTGCATCCGCAAAGCCACCAGCATTGTGAACGACCCCACCCACTCACAAACTCTCTTTTTCCTCCTCCCATCTGGAAAAAGGTTCTTCCCTCAAGCAATCAGACACCTCAAACAGAAACCTCCCCCCCCCCCTTCCAAGTCCTCTGGGTTGGGGCCCCCTAGTGCCCCACAAACAGTATTTGGAGGAACTCCCCACTCCTCCGTTGGTGCCCCAACAGCACCCCTCGCTCCACACAGCATGCCTTGGGAGCGCCAGGGGGACCAGGTCCCCACCAAGCCAGTGGCTGTTGGGAGGAGGAGGCAAAAGTAGCCCCCATGCAAAAGCAGGACCTGGGACCGCTGTGTCATCAGGGTCTGGAACAGGGGCTGCAGCTTCGTGGACAAAGTTTGTTAAGTAATGTCCTCTAAAGACTTTACATCATTGCTGTGAGGATTTGATTGCATTCGGCAACAAGAGCTGAGCCGAGGTGCTGATGTTGGATGATCAACACTGCTCAAGCTCACCCTATGGTACTAGATGGCTCTCCATCACTTCAGAGAATTCAGTTCATGTGAAATGAAGGGCACTCAATGAAATCTACCATCAGATGATGTAATATATTTCAAAATACACACCAGTCTGCATTATTGTGTGTATATAATGTTTTTGTTCTTCCTGCTGTGGGCTGGCGCCCCACCCAGGGTGAGTCCCTACCTCACACCGGGTACCCCTGACTCTGACCAAAACCCTAACCCTAACCCAAACCCTAACCCTAATCTAACCCTAACTCTTAGGATTAAGTGGTCACAGAAAATGAATGAATGTTTTATGTTCTGTTGTAAATCTGGCATGTTTGCAGGATATATAACATTCTATACACCTAAAATAATCCTGATTAGTGTATTTGATCAATTCATAAATAAATACAGAAAAGTAAAACTAAGCTGAATATTCTGAAACTCATGGATGATTCACCCATTTCACTTGTGTCTTCTGATTAAGTCAGTAGACAAATTTTGAACATGTCAAGCGAATTGGAAGCAATTATCAACATTTAAATACAGTTGTCTGACCAGTGACTGCTTGTGTTAATCATTGCTTGGCGTTTTCATCCGTCATGTGGTTCCTGTCAGGATCTAGACCTGATCAATGTGTGTGTTATGACAAGACTGGGTTATCCTAGGCTCAACTCAGTCCAGAGTCAGTGTTGCACAGGGAATGCAGCCAGGTCACCCAGCGAACCTCCCTCTACTTAAAAACAAATTAAGCCATCGATTTCTCTCCTTGTACTTCAACCATTATTGATTTGGCTATGTCGTCTAAAATTACCCCGGCTAACAATGTATCCATTACCCACACTATGTGCCCAGCTTATGGAGAGGAAGAAGGCCTTCGCACATGCACTGCCGCTTAGAACAAAATATGATCACCATGAAAAGAACCCAAGAAAACATTAAGATAAGATGAGATAAGATGAGATAAGATAAGATAAGATGAGATGAGATGATAAACCTTTATTAGTCTCACAATTGGGAAATTTGTTTGGTCATGGCAGAAGGTGGACAGTACAAACAGTACAGTATAAAATCAGTATAAAAGTATACAGTATAAAATCTAGGGGTATAAATATGCACATCTGTATAGTAAAAATATACATATATGTATGTAAACTGTAAGTAAGACTAAATTGCACATTTCAAAGTAAGACTAGATGTAGGCTTGGGAAAGTTGTATGCATGCACACAGTGAGTATATGTTTATAAGTATATACAGAGTGGCTGTATAAGTAGAAATGAGAAAACTATAAATACACACACACACACACACACACAGGTACACAATGGTTTTAAAGATTACATGTAAAAACAGAAAACTGTGTGATATGTAGTGTTGTATAATTCATGCTTGTGTTGAAAGCATCTAACAGGGAGCTGTGAAGGCTCCTGGTCTGGAAGCGATGCTGTGGAATGAGTGATGACAGGGCATCAATCATGCTGTGGGAGCTATTCTTCTCACATCTGAGACGTGCACCAGCAGCAGGGCCACCGTGCAGGGGCATGAGCACATAAGAGCATATTTTATTATGTCTCCTATTTCCATTGACCTGCAGGGCGGTAATATTTATTCTTCTGCTTTTCATTGGTTTAAACATATTTCATTCAAATGTGTGTCATTCTGAGCAAACTTATTTAAAACATATCAAAGCCAGTTATCACAATTTTCTAACATAATCTCAGTGTAACTGTGCTACACTGCAGTAGAATGGATTAAAGTTTGAAAGAAAAATCGAAGGATGATGTAGTCTGTAGTGCTGTCATCTCAACGAGAAGGTCCTGGGTTTGATTAAAACTACCTTCTCTGTGTAGAGTTTGCATCATGGAGGCGTAGAGCGTGGAACAGGATACATGCCAGATGTAAACGAAGTCCTACTGTATATTAAAATGAGGAAAAGCCAAGAAATAGATGAAAAAGACAGGAAGAATGCTAAAGCATGTTCTTCTCATTTTCGTTGGGTACTCCGGTTTCCTCCCACAGTCTAAAGACGTGTACGTCAGGTGAACTGGAAACGCCACTAGGTGTGACTGTGTGCACAAGTCTGTGTTTCTGTGATGGACTAGTGACCTGTCTTGGGTGTTTCTTTGCCATTTGCCCTATAATAGATTCAGCTCCAGCCAGCACCCCCTGCAACCCTGGTTAAGGATTAGTGATTCAGATAATGGATGGACGTTAACTGACTAGTGCAATACAGGCAACGGTCTCATTAAGAAGCACGTTAAAGTGAATTAACTTTTTTTATGACAGATCGGATCAGATCATTTTAAATCTTCCACAATCCCACAATCCTAGAATGGATACATATCCAATTTGTGACTATGAAGCCTAATGAGATTGGTCTGATTGTATTTTTCTTTTTCCACTGCCCATGCTCATATTGTCTACTGTGTTACATGCTGTATGTGAGACAGCAGAGACAGACAGTAGAACAATTGTGCACTAAGCACAGTAGACTAAGAATAGGCATACAGGAACCGTGCTGTACCTAAAACATACTGAGATGGAACGGGACTTGCATCACACTCTGATTTTCCCTTATATCTCAGTGTTTCCGACACATCAGCGCAATTTTCTCCTCACAGTTTATTGTCCCTATGCCGCCTACCAGCAGAAAATTCTTTTCTACCGGAGTCAATTTTGATAACATTTATTGTTCATAATCTTTTAGAATTTTTTTATTTTTTGTCAACCGTATTCCTTCACGTTTCTCACAGCATTAATGATAAATTTGTTAGCTTCAAGACAGCACCCACTGAAATTCCAATGTCCAAAAAGACAGCAGTGCTTGTACTTCATTGACTTCCTAGTTGTTAGCTTGTATTTCCATTGGGTTTTTTCTGTGCAGACAGTAAAAAACTATGGATTTTTCAGGTTGTGATGAACACATTTTGATCAATCAGAAAGAAGTGATGCTTTTAGCTCAGCTGCTGCTCACTTTTGGCCCTGTCGTCGAGCTACAATGGAATGGGTCATGTATGGGTCTCTTTATTTATAAAGGAAAACTATTTTCGTGTTATGTCACGGTTCCTTGTGCTAGTGTAATGCCTATACAGTATATAGTATATGTAGACTATATATATAGTCTCCTATTTCAATTGACCCGTAATGTTTATTCTTCTATATATATATACTATATATATAGTCTACTATTTCAATTGACCCGTAATGTTTATTCTTCTATATATATATACTATATATATAGTCCCCTATTTCAATTGAGCCGTAATGTTTATTCTTCTGAACGTTGACTTCTTTAATCCTAGAATGGATATATATCCAATTTGTGCCGGTATAATATGTACCAAAAGCCTTGTTAGAAAAAGAAATCTAAGTTCATCATTTCTCCTGTGGGATTATCCACCTTACCCAAGCTACAACGCTGTCGCAATCATCCAGCTGACACGTGGCGGCAGGGGCGAATTTACCAACAATAGCTGCCAGAGCATTAATGTGCCTGCCCTGTGTTCCCCTACTTGAGTCATGAGAGCTATTCAGAGCAAATAATCTTTGCAATGAAGTACTTGTGCTGCTTTGTTTGCTCATGTTTCTGCAGTTGGTCACGAAGCAGGTGGGTCACGTGACACTATTGATTTCTTTGTGTGCACATGGGTTGTATCAAGATGACATGAATATGAAGTGCCAAGCCATAGATTAGATTGCAGCAAAAAAGTGGAAGTGAGCAGTAAAGCTTGCCAAATGAATCTGGCTTTAATTTGCTTTTCTTTGGCAATGTCACAAAGCCCACACCCTGTGTTCAGTTAGGTCACGAGGGGTGGTGGTGGCCTAGTGGGTAGGATACCTGCCTCTGGACCAAGAGGTCATGGTTTTGAATCCTACCTTCAGCACACCACCACTGGGTCACTGAGCAAGACACTTAACCCCAGGTTGCTCCAATGAGACTGACCCCATAGTTAGGGGAATGGAAGTCGCTTTGGATAAAAGCGTCTGATAAATGAAAACTGTATATATTACATTCCTTTTTTTGCATGTGTAATCCTTATTTCTAAGCTATTTGTTATTCCCTCATTCTAGTTCCAGTCAGCTTGTTTTGGTCCAGCTTTAACCCTGTGTGGCTGTTTTGTACATTTTCTTTTAAGGATAAATCTGTGTTTGCGTTCATCTTGACCCAGCTGAGGACCTTCAAAAGCCTTTAAAACATCACAGTGTGTATTTTTGTCTACTTCTCATTCATTACAGGTAAATGAGGTGCATGGCTTTCAAAGGTGTAAAGTTTGGGTGAAAGTATAAGTATTTTATTTCCCTTGCTTCTGCACATTAAAATAATATCAAAAGGTTTTACTGTTCCCTTCAGAAGTTTGAGTTGTAAATAGTTGTAAATCGCTGTTTAAATGTGTACAGCATGACTGATTTTAGATACCTACTTGACACATAACTAACTGTTAAAATGTTTCACTATAAGTACTTTCAGATACCATTTTAGTTTTTTGGCAGAGGCCAGATTTAAAATTTTTTTTTCTTTCTGTTTTTACACCAAATCCATCTGGAAAAAAAAGTTATATTTTTGTTTCATCTGATCATAAGGTCTGGTACCAGTCAGAGCATTGACTGAACTCTCTGTACTTACATTTGATTTGATTTAAAGAAAAAATAACTTAATTCTCACATCTCTACCTAATACTAAGTCGGCAAATAAAAAAGTCTACAAGATTAGCCATCGTTACTGTGCATGAGAAAAGAAAAAAAAAATGATAACCCTTTATTAGTCCCATGGGTGGGAAATTGTAGAAGTAGAAGAAGAAAGTAGAAAAAGCATAACCAATAGGAACGAGAACTGTGTAATATATAATATACAAAGAAATATACAAATGTACAAAGTTTGTGTACGTACATATATATATATGTATATATATGTGTGTGTGTGTACGTGTATGTGTGTGTGTGTGTGAACTGAAATTGAATTAAAAAAAGTGACATATAAATGCAAACATTTTGATCATAAAAATCCCCCATAACTGCAACATGTACAGACTTTGTTCATGAAAGGTACATTTATTTCAGTTAATTACATTTTCTCATGTTCTCATTCAGGTAATTCACCACAAAGACATTTTTATAGCAAGGTAGTCAATAATTATGGAGCTCTGTGTATTTCTGTATATTTCTTAGCACCAAAGAACCATTTTGCTACTGTTATTTGCAGCTGAAAGCATGGCTCCAGCTGTGTTCACTGTTAAAGGTGGAACCGCAAGCGTATGCTGCATTAAAGAAGCCTCTCCAGAATCCAAGCTTAAATCCTAGCTAACGTCCTTGCTCCAACACACCCACCACACCTGACAATTGAGAGGTCAGTTGAACCTCGTATGTGTGGGGGAGGAAATCCACAAACGCTGTTGGACACGGTTTACAGTTTTGCGAGTTTGAGTAGTTATTTAAAAACCTTGTGTAAATAGTACTTTGAAAACTCCTCTCAGCAGCAGTGCATGCTTTCCTTCACGTTTCCGAACAGGCTGGTGTGTCATGATAGGGGAGATTTGGACAGTGGATGGAAATTGGCAGTGACTTACACTGGAGAGATAATTGGGCAAGCCTGAAAAAAATAAAAAATAAAAATAGATGCATCCAGCTGACATTTAAATGAGGCAGACTGGACTACCGCGTCCCATCAGTGGGCCAGATGAGGCAAGGGGGCGTGAAGTTTCCAAATTCCTGCTGCTCGGGCAGCATTGATTTCGCTGTGCTTTAGAAAAACAAGGGGAGCCGACGCGGGCTGTGAGAAAGGCCATGGTGAGGAGAGCTGGGGTGCAGGACTGTGTGAAAATAGATAACCGATTAGTACTAATGAAATGAGGTAGGGGTTGGGAGAGAGAGAGAAGGAGATCTAGCTCATTCAGAGCTTGCAGGCATGAGAGGGAGGAGAGACACTGACAAAAGAATCAATGTAGCATATTAGAGTAAGGCTCAGCCTGCCAGCTCGGGAAGACACACACACACACACACACACACACACTAATCACAGCCTCATCTGCTTCCCACTTCAGCATAGACAGCAACTTTAACTTCCTGCTTATAAAAAATATATAATGTTTCAGCATCTGCCCACTGACTTTGATTACACGTGTGTTTGGGGTGGGATTTCTGTTCTGTCCAAGTCCATATAAATTATTGTCTGTGGTTCTTTTGCTATATGCTACAGATGCCGCGAGTAGAGATAAGGACGAAACATTCTTTAGTTCTCCTTTAATCAGCCTGACCTCTGTACCATAAATCATCAGAAAGAAACCGTCTCAGCCATGTCTCCTCATCTTCTGCGCACTCCTACAACGCAGGCACTCCTCAGTCCGTCGGAGCAAATGTAGTTCTTAAAGCTCCATAAGGAGTCTCTGTTGTGTTTTATGCTGCAATTCATAGCCAATTCCACTCCATTCCCTCCTCTGGCAATTAGCAGCAAGTGGAGCGCCCTGACTGCACCAGGCCTCGTCTCCAAAGAAGCTCTGAGCTGGAGATTTCTGTTCTCTCACACATGGCTCTATGATGCTATTCCATCACCTCAATCAACAGAAACATCTAAAGGTTGCTGCACCCCCCACTGGTCTGCCTCTCAGGAACATTGTTTCAGATGTGAAAGACACTTTTAACTTCACACATATGGCATTTCACAAAGGGTGGCATGAAAGCAGGAAATGTCAACGCGGCGTAAAAGTCACAAGCAAATAAATTATAAAGAGAAAAAGTGATACTTTAATATAAAAATTGAAAAAGACATAAAGCATTAGCACAAACTCCAGACTGGTGCAGGATGTGTTCAGAACTGGACCATGAAGCAATCCTGCGCTGATGAATCACCTTTCTTTTACATAATGTGGGTAATTACATTTGAAATAAGGCTGCTTGTATTTCTGTTGTTTTTGTAACTTTAAATTAGGTTTGAGTTTAGTTCTGCTGTGCTGAATTAACCAATTCCTAAATAAAATGTGTCTGATATATTATGCATATACACCTTTTCAGAGCACACCAATTTAGCTCCTTTCATTATGATTCTATTTTTGCATTTACATAGATTGTATTGTCTATCACAGATATATGGGAATGTAATGTCAGGAGTCTTGCCCAAGGACTCTTATTGGTGTAGTGTGGTGTGTTGCCCAGGGTAGGAATTGAATCTCACGCTCCTGCTTGGAAGGCAGCGATGTTATCCATTACACTAACCAACCATGCATGCTGAAGTTATAAGGAGTCTGCCTGGGCTGCTTTTCTGAATGAAGCACAATAAAGAATTGAAAGAGAAACCATATGCATATTTACTGAAAAACACAGTAAGAAAACAGCTGGTTTGATTCTGAGGTATTAAGAGAGGTAGGGATTGGACCGTGGAAGTATTAATTTTTTTGTCAGAATGCTAGGAATTTGCACAGTTGCTGACAGTGATAGGAGAAGCAAAGGACGGCTTTATTAAAGATAAAGGGAACCAGACTTAAGCAAGGGGAGCAACAATAAATTAAAACCGTGTCCAGATCGCAAAGACAAACAATAATCGAGAAGAAAAAAGCAATGTTGGTGCACAGACAGTCAAAATGACAGCATGAAAATGTGTAGTTCGGGAAACAGAAAGCAAAGTCAGGTCCAAGGGATAATTCAAGGAGAGGTTGAGAACAAAGCAAGGTTGAAGTCAGGTAGTCCACAAATGAAGCAAGGCAATCAGTGATCTAAAACGGTGAGGGGTGGGTCCATGAATGAACAAGGACGAGCTGCAGGTCCAGATATAAATAGTGAACCTGAAGATTGGCTCCAGGTGCATGCATGTGGGGGGCGGTTAGATTTTCGAAGACTGAGATCGATTGGACATTCGCCATGTAGTGGAAGGTTTGTGTGTGTGTGTGTGTGGGGGGGGGGTGAGGCGGTGACCTAGGGCCGTGGCTAGAATTCCGGGGACCACAATTGATTGGACGATCGCAATGGCGCAGTGGGGAGCATGCCAGAGTGGTGGTGGGTGGAATCGTGACAGTTTTGATAATAAATCACACCTTTGGAGAAAAATGGAAAATGTAGGATGTGCCCTGTAAACCATCAGCTGAGTGAAAAAAAAGAGAACAGGTAAGGAGATTGGGATAAAGAACAGAAATCTGTGGGAGAGGACAGCAAATGATCTGTTTCTTCTTTTCTGTTTCTCTGCAAGTGTCTCCTCATTATCTATTTCAACCAGTCCAGCGTGCAGCAAATCTGAGCCCGTCACAAAAGCTTCATTTGTTCTGTTCTCTGCACCTGTGGACGACCAAAAATTCCAACAAAACACACAACTGGAAGCCACGAAAGCATAGAAACACACAAACAAACAAAAAAATTCTGCTAATTATCATCCTCTATCTAAAAAGCTCAGGTCTGTAGCTGCCGTTATATTTCTCGGCTTTTGTCCAGGAAACAAAAAGTGGAGGGGAGGTGGGGGCAGAGATTGTTAGCCAGGCCTTCTCATCCGACATCAGTACCTGACCTCATAAATGCTCGACAGAATGAATGGGCACAGATTCCCACAGAAACTGTGGAAGCTGTTATAACTGCAAATGGGCAACAACTGCATATTAAAGTTTATGTATTTGAATGCAATGTCATTAGAGTCCGTGTTGGTGTAATGGTCAGGCGTCCCAATACCTTTGTCGATTATAAATGTATATCATGACTATAAGATCAAACAGGGGAGCTGCATCATCACAGTGAACATGTCAGGGGGATATAGGCAATGGAGCAAATGCTGAAGAAAGGAGTGGTGAGAGAGAAGATGAATGAGATGGAAAATAATTTGGTTCAACTTGTCTGAGTACCCTGGGATGCACTCCTGGTGGAACATGGCATTTTCAGTAACCCACTCGTGTCAGTTAGTCAAATGTCAGCGGGAGGGAATGCGCAAAGTGAGCGATTTGCTCTTTGGTAATGGGAGAGGACCGAGGACAGGAAATTAATGATTCCCCTGTTAGAGTGCAGCGAAATGGAGCGGTCATGGCACACATTAAAGTTTAGCTTGATGTCGGATTGTGAATCAAACACCAAAAGGACTTTTTGACTTTTATGAGATGCCTATTTGCTTTCTGAGGCCTCGTCGAATCCCAACCTACTCCGTGGTCTGGATAAGCGTGAAAAATTGATAAAAGTTTCAAAATTGTAAATGATGAGGTGGTAGAGTCAAACACGAGGCCATCCTCTGAGTGCAAAAGAACCGATGAACTCTAGTGCTAACTCCAAACCGACCAAACAGTATTTTCATCATTTTGCTATAAGAATATAATACAGTTAGAAAACTTTGCCTAGACATTTTGACTGACTTACTTTTACTGAACTGATCTCAAAAAGAGGAATTGTCTTACTGCACTTAAAGGGCAAATAATATTCCTCTACTAATACCTGTATATCTGCCTCGCGCCTGTGGACCCCCAGATAGGCTCTGGGTACCCGCAGCCCTAAGGATTAAGCAGTTACAGAAAATTAATGAATGAATGATTGCATTAATTAATGGATGAACAAATGAATGATTGTTATTTTACATTGACTAGATTTGTATTTTATATGCCAGGACATTAAAAAAAAAATTAATAGATAAAAATGTCAATTTTAGTCCCAAAACCTATTCTGTGTCATCACTATATATTAGGTTCCTTTTGTTCCGTTAATAACCCTTTTAGGTCCTATAGACCCTTAAAACAAAGATGAGGCGAATATGCAACTGTTTAAATAACAGTTTAAATTACATATTTTT
>JBBPDB010000028.1:8498285-8529688 GCA_037974465.1 Brachypetersius altus | reverse complement strand
CTCTTTTTGTACAGAGAAGGAAAGGGCACACATATATATACCCTCTCTCTCTCTCTCTCTCTCTCTCTCTCTCTCTCTCTCTCTCACACACACACGCACACACACACACACACACACACACACACACACACACAGTGACCTTTGATCTGTTCTCCTTTAGACATGACCTGATTGAACCTCTATGCCATGCTGAAAGTATCAGGTTTTCTTTTAGTATTAGTCTTCTTTTTATCTTTTGTTATCTATTTTTGCTCTTTTATGTGAATAAAGGAATGAGAGGGTGGAAGAGAAAAGTCAGTGAAAAAAAGAATAAGAGAAGTAGCAGACTGAAACAGGCCTCTTGCAACTACTCATCTTTCAGCACCAGTGACAACCAATAAGAAAAGTGCAAGCAGGAGTATGACTCCGCCCACTCTGAAATACTCTGAAAAAGTATGTCTCTTTTCTCCCCCCTTTTGTGTCAGGATGGATATATGAGTGGTTTAACAGAAACATCCGTAGGTTTTCAACAATCACACCACCACACTATTTTTGTGTATCTTTATGTTGAGATTTGTCCCTTGTGCCCAACAAAGACATTTAACCATAGAAAACCAAGTTCTCTTAATTTTCTTAATGAACTTTTTTGTATTTGGTTCTTACAGTCTGGTGTCTCCTTGTTTAGTCACAACATACCCAAACCCCACCCACCCACCAAACTCCCAGCCAAACACCCAGCAACATCCAAAGCCGTTTCCCTTTTTGTTTTTCATTTGAGATTAAGTGCAACACCACCACTAGGGGGCAGAACTTAGAATGCACAACTGTATATATATATTTTTTTCTTTTTCTTTTTCAAATCTCGTCCTTTTTCCACTCCTCCAAATGTATTCTCTATGTGCATTTCCCTGCCAAGAGAGTGGGTTCTGTTGACGCATTGTAAGGAGAGCCACAGGTCCAAGACCAGTTTTAAGGGTAATGTTGTGGTAAGAACAAAAACACTAAGCTGATTTCAGGTCATCAATTTGGGATTCCTCTGTCATTCGTCAGACTAACCAAGTGACTCATGGGAGCAAAAGAGTGTAGATAAATAGGAAAAGGGTACAATAAGATTTTACTTTGATCAGAGATATTTGAAAAGTGCAATGCAAATGTTTCAACAGTGTTTGTAAATATATTGTAAATACTTATTTTCTACATTATGCAGAACTGAGTCGGCTTATAGTTTTGGTTAATTGTGTAGAGTGTTGCCTGGATATTTGATGCGGAATATTCATGACTGTTATCTGGTCTTGCTAGCTAGCCAGCCACTAGGTTGGTACCATGGTAAGCCACCCTCTCATTTATAGATAAGGTACTTTAGCTAAAGTTTTAAGAAAAATCAGACCCCTGCCACACCCACACACACCTGAATTTCAATATGTAACTCTGCAATTTGTCCAGCTAACATACTCTTAGCCCGTTTGTCTCAGTAGCACATTCTCTTAAACGGTCTCACCCTTATGTCAGTACAGGTGGGACTCTGGGCCCTGCCCTGCCACGCTGGCTGATGAAAACAGAACTGCAGTCTCTTAGGAGGCTTTTTTATGGGAATCCCCCCTGTGTATTTCCACCCGGCTAGTGGCACGGACCCTGGGGTTTTTTAAAGCCACTCGTTTCCATGGGCTCGGAAAGTCATAAAAGGACCCATCTTCCCCTTTTACCTGCCTTCTGCTGCCTATTATCACACCAGGACTCAATAAGGGGCTTTATGGGCAGTTGGGTTGTGTAGGCACAGAGGTCCCTGGGCACCTTTGAAGTCTCTGGTTGCCTGCAAAAGAGCTGTGAGGGAAAGACATCACCATGGGCCCTGGTCCTAATCAGGGCTTTCGTTTGGGTCAGGTAATGAAGGCTTCTGCTTAGGCAGAATGACAGAGCACCACTGCTGGAAGCTGGCCCATTTCCTGCAGGCCCACAGGCCAGTGGAGATCTTGCACAGAGTGCTAATCAACCCATATGGGATGTTCACACAACTAATGTGGTCATCAGGCCTCTGTGGGATAGATGATAAGCATGAGTTAAACTGTGATTAATGTTGTGTTGTTTCTTAAACCCTTTGAACCTTTTAGAAGATGTCTTTGTTCTTGTGGAATATAGTTACCTCAGGTGGGTGACATGAAGTTTCAGAGTATGAGTAGATTAAATAAGTAAAATAGAACTTTCTTACCTCCACAACAGCTGATTGTATAGTTTATGATTTCTTATATAGTGTGTAAATTGAATATAACATGCTGGATATCCCTTAATTGGCTAGTCAACCTTTTTAGCCAACTTGGTTGTTTGCAACCTCTTCAGAGGTACTCTACCATATTCACCCTCTCAGTTAGAAGTGGCTAAGCTACTTTTATGCCCTTTGCTTTTGCCACTAGTATGATAACTACAGAGCTAGCAGGAATAGTTGTGGTACATCTGCATCATGGTTTTCTGGACACTGATTAAGTCCAGTTTTGTACCAATTTGCTGTATCCATGGTTTATTCCCACTGGAAACTCCAGTTCGTCTAGGTTTAGGGTCTAGGAAACTGGCCCATATAGCATAAATGGATGCAGAAAGTGAATCTGATTCCCACTTTACCTTCTAGAACGGTTCCCCTGGCCAAATCTTCATTGTAAAATTTAGAAAAATCAACTGCAACAAACAACACCTACCATGATAATTAGCACAAACAATAGAGTTGCTAAGTGTTGTTGAGCTACAGTGCTGACACATGCATGTACCTGTTCTTTTCCACAGAGGCAAGGGATTTTGTTCCCCAACAGTGCACCATTTTATTCTCCCTAAAGGTTCCCAAAGTCCCCCTTACCCATTTAACAGCAAAGACCCCTACTGGTTCTTGGAACCCCATCAAACCAGTCCAAAGACCCCAAACTCCCATTAACCCACCAGGGGCACCCAGCATGGCCCTTCTCCCTGCGCCTTGATCCTGGGGTTTGTAAAATGGGCCGGTGGTCATAAAAGAGAGGTAATGCTCAAAGACCCTGTTACTTCCTGAATGATCTGGTACTGTAACAAGGCACTACTTCGGGGTTTGACACGTGTACATTAACACGTATGTTAAAAAACACAACACATGCTTTCCTTCTAGCAGCCACCATGGCGCCCAATTAAACCAAAGATTTTGTTAGCAGAATTTTCTTCTTGCGATTTGCATGCAGAGGATATAGTGGAGATGGAAACTTCTACTCAGTGCAACATATTCAATATCAAATGCAGAATCACTTTATTTGGAATGAAATTGTCAAATTGATGAATTGCTTTGCAAGATTACTATATTTCCACATTATGCTTTTTTTCTTGAAGAAATGTTCAGTTGAGATCTGTTCACAATGCCTGTTGGTCGGGTCAAAATGTCCTAAAGCCAAGTCTCTTCTAACTCTTTGAACCTCCCACCTGATAGATCTTCACAAGCCGAGAATGCTGTTGCAGAGTTGTTCGTTGTTATCTGAAAGATATTACATATATTTGGCATAATGTTCTTCCATCAGGTTTTTTCTTCCTGGAGTATCGGTGGAATTCTGAAGAAGGGAAGCCAATTCAACAGAAGTCAGTTTCTTCACACCTGCAACATATATCCCTGCTGCCATCTACCAAACTGTTGGCTGATCCTGAGCGAACAGCTAGTAATAATTATAATAATTTCCTGCAATTCATTTTACCCAAAGATGCTCCACAATATGTGCTTATGAAAGGTGAATATATTTATATATTTATTTCTTTTTTTTTGCTTTATCATATATTTTCTACGAGATATATATCCCCTTATTAGTAGAGATATATCTACTACATATATATTCCAATTACTATATCCTATATATATATAGTTTTTTTTTTTAATGTATGTATCTGTTTTATTTATATTTATATATATATATACAGATGTGGATGATAATAGCTATCCTGCAGAGTACAGTGGTCTAGGCCACATATTCAGGAACACTAAAGTGGAATTCGGGAGCTCCATCATTCTTTGATAATTCTCCCTCCTGACACAAAAGGCCTGGAATGCACCAAAGCATATTTCTCTGTCCCCATTTTCCAAGGAGCAGAAGCTTCTGGAATCGTTTTAAATGCAGGCTGAGTGTTAAACCTGAGAACCTCTGTCTGAGAGCCCTTTTTCCACCTTTCTCTGGATCTCTTCTGCCATTAATTTTGTGATGATCGCGTTTGCTTCTTCCAAAACTCCAAGTGACTTGTGGCAGAGCTGCCTGGCTAAGGCCCCATAATCTCACTCTAAAAGGCTGGAGAAGCTGAATGGTTCTGCTTTTGTCGTCTAGTTTGAGCTCTCCTGAGAGCTGGGGTAACTTTCTCAGCACAGCCCAGCTGGTGGGTGCTCGCTGCAAAGAGTTGCCTAAAAAATAACCGCTGTTATACTGTAATACTGTGTGTATGCTGTGTATACTCAATTTTTATCTCAAAAACCTTGATTCAGTCTTGTGCCCTAAACGGCTCCGGCCTGGTCCTCACAATCTTAATCGTTAGTCAGTAGAATTGCATTAATATTGTTTATAAAGAAAGAATCATTCAAACTGAATATACAGATTTTTCCATTACAAACAATTTGGTGAAAGAGTGACTTGAAGAAAGACATCTTTAATAACAGTAACCATGTTTAAATCTGTTAATGACACTAAAGTGAGGCAAGAAGAAAAACGAGTGCTGAATTTCAGTGCAAGTAAAAATGTCTAAAAAGGAAGAAGAGAGAAAATTGTGGCCTGTTGGGTCGTATCCTGGGGGTAGTTGATGGTGAAAACAGAGCCCTCAGGAATGGAAGAATTCTGCTTCAATAAATTCATATTAACCATTAGTGTCAATCTAATTCCTAACTGAAATACCTGCAACAGTTGTTCACGTTTATGTGAGCACGGTGCTGTGCTATGACTAAGACAATTATTAGTTATTGCACAAAAATGAGACTGGTTTGGCCTGTAGCAACTCAACGCAGAAACACTGTAGAATAATAATTGCAGCATTCAGACTGTTGCAAACAAAATTTATGCACATGCACTATCTGTCCAAAAGTATCCAGACAACCCTTCTAATTGGTGAAGTCAGGACTTGGATGTGCACCCAGTTTGGACACAGGTGCTCAATAAAGCTTGAAAGTAAACATGACCATACCACAGCACACAGTGTGAACAGCATGAAATTATTCCTCTTCAACACAGGACCCGGAGAGCAGTGTGTGGGGATGATAGGGTACCTTGTTCAACAGTACCTCAGTGGTGCCATTAACAGTCCTGGAATTCGAACCCAGGAGTTTCCGCTTGTAGGGCGAATGCCTTAACCACTAGGCCACCATCGGCCCCAGCTGCTTGTAGAGCATCCATAGAAACACACTAGCCATTAGAGTGGAATTAGCTTGAATTAATGGCCATTTTTATAGAGCCTAAGAGCCTAAGGTCACCATGGCCAATGAAACGTAACGGTTAGAGGAGTATAAAGTTCCTCCTGCATTGGGCTATGCGGTGTAGCTGCATTCTTTGGAGTGATGGAGCACCCAAACTTTGCTGTAAATTATTAGCTGTTCCTTTTTTATTTAGTTTTTATTGTGGTCACTAAAGGTGAGTGAAATCTCATGACCAGCTAAGCATTCATTCAAACAGCCCTAGTGATGTTTGATTTATCTCCTTGACCCTTGCCCACCCCTCAAACTTTTATCCTGAGTATTATAATAGTCAGGGTCACGGGGTGCTGGAGCCTATCCCAGCGGTCACAGGGTGAAAAGTGGATCATCAAACTATGTCAGGACAGAGAAGGGTAATGCACCCTTAAAGGGAAGGTTCTGTCAAAAATCCTTAAAATGTAAAAGTTGAGGCTTCCATCAGACTTTTTAGGGAATCGAAATAAGATCTTCTGTGGCATTGCTCTAAAGATCCTTTTCAATATCTTTGTTTTTTAAGCGTGTACTGCCAAAGTAATGGACCTCCTCAGTATCTTCATCAACATCTTCAGTGTCTGGCGCTCTCTCACTCTCTCACTCTCTCAGTCCATTAGCGTTCTCCTTTTTACTGGCTCTGCCTCATCTTATCTGTACTCCTCCCCTCAGTTTGTCCCTTTGCTAACTCTTTTAGCTTCACTTTTATTGGCTCATAGCCTTTCCCTTCTTGAGAGGAGAAGAGAGAAAAGAAGCAGGGAAAGGAAGGAGAGAGATGGAGAGAGAGAGAGAGAGAGAGAGAGTGAGTGAGTAAGCTGAAAGGAGGCTGGTGGTCAGAGCATTCAGAGCTGTTTGTCTACACTGTAATCTACGTGAGGCTGAGCGCTCCAGCCACGTCTGTGTAGCCTCTCATTTCGGTTTATTTTCAGCGCTTTATTGGCCTGACTTTCCCCCTGCCAAGGCAAAGACAAGGCCTCAACAATTACATTGTGCTCTTTTCTGTCCCAGGACCTCCGACAGGCACAGGGAGTCGACTGCTTCAGTCATTCGACATCAAACGTTTTGGCTATTTTCTTACCGTATGAGGTTAATGGGTTTTTTTGGGGGTGCTTTGGCATTTGAATCTAAATTTAGTGGAAATACACAGATTAGCCTTGCAGTTTTATTCACTGAAACTCACCATTTTATAGCAGAGCTCCTTTACATTCTTCATGTTTTCTTGATGGGAGATGCGTATGTCGACTTGCGAGAGGTCATTTACTCTATTCAGATGACTGTAGTGCAATAAAAGTACAGAAATCACACAATCTATACTAAAATAACTCTACAAGTCCAGAATAGTTGAAATATGAAGATTACATTCCTGAAATGTGAAGTTAAAATTAGGTAACTAAGCTACTCATGCCTGTTATTTGCCTGTGATGGCATTTAGAGATAGTAAAAGGCACATATTTTCTCTCGTATGACATTGTGTTGCATAAATCTTTTAAATGAATTATTACATAGTGCAAACAGACACAAATTTACAATCATCGTATGTTTTTTGATGGCTTTATGCGTCTTCAGAGTATCCTAAAGCTGTAAAGTAAAGATAATTAGAGCCAGGAAAAGGTATGGTGACCTGTTCATGGCTGATACCTGCCCGTAATGACCACCTGTAGGACTCACTCCAGGTGTGCAGTTGTAAAGATAGGGGTCTATAGCTCAAAGCCCCAGAACCTTCAGTTTAACACAGGAATGTGCTTTTTGGCATTAAGGCAAAGGGAATCTTAAAGGAGCAATAAGGGGATTTTTAAAAAAATTAAATTAGGAAATTATTAAGACTGCCAGATATTAATGCAAACGTGTAAAGAAGAAATAAAAGGCAATACTATCACAGAAGAGTTTGAATGACAAAGAATGAATTTTGCAAGACCATCTTGAAAGTTAACATTTGTTTAGCAGTTGTAGATGTGGCTTTTTCCCAGAATCAGAAGTCCCTTAGCTTAAATGGGGCCTATGGAGATTACACTTTGAAGGTCAGGTAACATAAGTCATTGCACAGTGTGTCACCAAAAGCGTGAAAATGTTTTCAGTGTTGAATGTTACGTCTGCAGAAGTTTAGGAAACACCTTGGTGACCTTTACAAATGATCTCAAGATGTTCTACAACAATGCTTTTGAAAAACATAGCTCAGCTCCACTAAAATCTTATCCTGATTGGAATTTCCATATGTGGTTATGTTAGATACAGTAAATCTTTTTGCAGCACTGTTATTAAATCCCACTATCTCAAGGTATTTTTTAAGAAGTCATGGAAATGGCAAGGTGTAAGAGAAAGACTGAAAGGAGAAATGCAGTGTAGTGGTCCAAGTGCATGAGGTTCCAAATCCTCCTATAAAGGCCTGCCAGCGTTCCACTGTGCTGGCGTCTAAGAGAGGTTGGATGAGAGGAGGAGAAATGGGACTTCACCCACCTGAAACCTGGATGCTCTATTGGCCTTAGCCACTGGAAATCCAATCCTTGGGAAAACCATCCTGTTAATAACAATCTCCTCAAATTAAATTAGTACAAATTAACATCATGGACACGTTCCAGTAAGGTAACATTCTTTTGTTTGTATTTTCTTTAATTTAAAGATCTATTATTTCAACTTAAATCGACTGATAACACTGGGTAACACATTTTTATGAAAGGTCTGTTTCATTGCAATTTCTGATGTTTCTTAGTCACATTTTGCTGACTGAGAAAATCATGTCAGTTTTTCCCACCTTCAATTGTATTAGAGATAAACTAAATTTTATATATATTTATCATTATAAGGTTGTTGTAATGCTACTATTATTTTCATATTTGTCTCACTGATGCGTGTGTCTCACGCTCAATGTGTGAGAGTTGTCAACCGTTATCTACATGTACAACAAACAAACAACATATTATTACGCAAAAAGTTATAAGTATAACAAAAGACCGTCAGCCGAGCCGCCAAGTTTAGTTTTTTTCTAAAAAATGACGTTTCGAACGAAACTCTTGAAGCTACATGAAAATAAACGTTACCACTGAAATCAGCGTGCCGAGAAGAAACACTACAAAATGTAATGACACAATTTTTTGTTGCCTGGTGTAATTTCAGCTTGAATTATCCTCTGGATTCACTGGCTGGTTTAATACAGTTGCTTTTCCATATTAAAATAAAGGTGTCAAATGAATATTTCGAGTTATGCCTTAGTAAGAACACTTCTTACTTGCCATATATCTTTTTGGCACCTTTGTTCCTAAACTTGTCCAAATTTGCCTTGAAATGCATCTCAAAATATGACACCTCAGCAATACTTTATTGTTTCCTTTAATAATGAAATCAAATATGAGCTACAACTGTACTGGCACAAACTGAGCTGTAAAATATTATCACCAAGCCAAAGTGCACAGCAGCTTATCTTATACAAATAAACATTTGACAAATGCCTGTAAGAGAAGATGTGTGCGAGCCCAAAGAAATCCAGGGACACAGGGACATGCCCATTAGTCAATATTGTCATAGACTCTCATCATCTCATTTTTAACCTGAGTAGTATTACAACACACTTCACTTTAATATGATAGTTAGTTAATTGTCTCTTTCTACTTAAAGTGAAACTACCTACACTGTACCACACCAGTTAAATATGAATCAGTTAAAGTCATTCACTGTTAATTCAAATGATTTTGCTTTAATATCTTAATATGTAAAAGCACATTGAAAAGTTACATAAAGATACAAGAGGCAGCAAAACATAAAGCCGGGGGGATTCTTCAAGGGCTGTTTAGTTAGGGGTTACATATTGGACTATTTGTATTTGAATGTTTAAATGTGTGTGAGTGAATGTTGTGTGCACCCTGTGATGGGCTGGTGTCCCACCCCAGGTGAGTCCCTTCCTCTCACCCATTGACCTTGGGATAGGCTCTGAGTACCTGTGACCCAAGTGAGGATTAAGCGGTTACAGATGTAAATGAATGTTTAAACTTTTATCTCTATGATAGCAAAAGGCTTACACTTGAAAAAGCACTTTTTTTCTTTTTGCTAAACATTTCTGTGTGTCTTTGTCTAACATATATGCAGACAAATCAGCAAACATCTGACCCACCTAGTCCCACTTGATGAAGTTTCTGCAGATGCACTTTTAAAAGTGCTCAGACGGGTCCTTTGGGGCGATCCTGCGAAAATCTTTTCTATTCAGTGGATGATTCTTCAAAAACTCAGTTGTAAACACTTTGCTTTAAAGGTTCTTTTGGGAATCTAAAAGAGCGTATCATGGCATCACTCCAAAGAACCCTTTCTTGGCACTTCAGAGTGCCGATCAAAGTATGGAGTGAGCATTCAGGTCTGGGAGGTGATTCTGGCTGAAATAAAAACCTGAACAGAATGAGGTCTCATTTAAATAAAGTGAAAACTGTTTGAAATCAGAAATGTGATCCTACAGCACTGGCGGGCAAACCTGATACTTGGAGATCTTCTTTTCTGTGCAGTCTAGCTCAACCACAATCTGGCTGCTCAACTGCTTAATATCTTCAGGACCTGACCGGCTGGATTAGACTTAGGTAAGTAAGGAATAATGTTGGCTGCAGGTTGGATCTCTGCAAAAAGGTAGATGTCCAAAAGGAGGAATGATGACCAGTGCCCTACAAGATTGTACCACATACTCTTCAAGATTTCTTGAACTATACATAGGATGAACTTCTCCAGGATTGTGTTTATAATGGTTTATCCATAAATCAAGTCTTTTTTTATAACTGGAGGGTGATGCATCATTTTAAAGGAACGTATCATTTTAAACTCGAAGGACTCTGTAGCAATTATTGAATTACTCTGTAGAAGTTTTGAATGTCCAGGCCAGGAACCATTTAGGAACCTTCCTTTTCACAGCATTTTACAGCTCGGGCTATCTGCCCTTTTTTGAAGTGTCCCTACTGAACCCGCCAACATTTAATCAGTTAAAATGAGAGAACACTATTGACACTCCTCCTTTGGAAGGGTTTTTCATCAGGCATGTGCAGGGACGCCCTTTTTCATGCTCCAGATGCTTCTTTTTCTTTCCTCGCTCTGGCTAAAGCAGATGGAGGTAGGGAAGGGGCTGGTGACTGGGAAGAGGTGGAGGGATTACAGAGTGATATATGAATCAGGCTTTCCAACAGAGAGCGCCCAGACTGCACATTCTATTCCTGAGAGCTGTGCTGTGCTGTGCTGTGTGGCTGCAGAAAGAAAAGCGAGAATGTCCAGGCTATTTCCAGACCCAGGTTTCAAGTGCTATCAGTAAAACAAATGAATACTTTCCCATCACCACCTAAAGAGACTGCTTTGCAAACAGAATAATCTTTTGGTTTATTCTCTTTTGTCCCATCCTGGAGCTCTTTGTTGACGTAGTCAGTTAACTCAAGCTCTTCACACTGGAGATATGAAGTCGAGTGAAAGGAATTTTCAATTTTCAATAGTTATTGATGTTTTTAATTATTGTTATGTTTTTGTTAATACCATTTTAGGTGACATGATGTTGAGCTTCTTTAAACCATTAAAAGGTTTTTTACGCTCATATATCTCACACATATACAACAATATACTATCAATAAACTTTTGTTAATAAAACTTATCTGAAATTGTTCCTTTGAGCAATGCCATTGAAGAAATAATTTTGATTCCCTACAGAACCTTTTCCTTTGGAACCCTTTAATAAGGGCTGTGTGTGGAGCCATACATACAAATCAAGAATCACTGAAGAACCTCTAAAAATATATTTCCTCTAGTTTTGCATGTATCCTTTTCATACGAAATGGTTTCAGACACTGTTGCAAAATATAAGACAATAGAAACTCAAAATATATTTTAAAATTACTATAAACTGATGGGAAAACATGATTTTCAAAAGGTTCAACTTTTTCTTGAATCAGTGCAAAGAATACTAGTCCAAAATGTTTGGGGGGCCCAATGTGTTTTTTGAGAAACGAGAGATGTTGTTCATTGTTAACAATAGTATTCCTCATAGTTGCAAGAGGAAACTGTAAAATCATAAATGCTGACCTAATTTAAGTTATGCCTGCAGTCCTTTAAATGCTAACTTGGATTGGTTCATAACTTCCTAGATGTTGGTGCAGGCATTGAGAGCTTCAGAAATGGCTTTTTAACCAAAGCCAGGCTGATATGTTGTTTCTAAAATTTTGGTAAAATATTGCCTCCAGTATTTATACCCTCAGTTCTTGATTTGTGCTTCACACATAGTTTTATTTTGGAGGCACCGTGGTTTTTAACCTTTTACCTGTGTTTCATCAAAGACATGCTGTTTGAGATGCATTCAAAAATCAGAAAACATTTTTCAAAAAATAAGACAACAATAAAAAATGTAAGTGATAACATCACAGACATTTTGGCATTTCTTTGATTCGAGCAAGCCAAGGTCTGACAAGGAACTACTATATTTCTTTTGTGATTGTAGATCACCAAGACTGATAATGCTGCATCCTACATGAATGCGTCCTTAAATCAAGTCTGCAAACAGATACGGCAAGCAAACAATATGTAATCAATATCTAAAAATCAGTTTGACAACTGCTGATTTTTGAAGCACCTGAGCACATTTTTGACCTGGGTCAGGACAGTGGTGTATGTGTGCACCTACATGTTAAAACGACAGAGGCTCATCAAACATCTGGGTCTAGAGCTAACCCCCTTTTAGTTCCTTCTTTGGGACGTCCTACCTCTTCCTCCAAGCTTTCATTATCTATAGCGGTCTGTTCTTTGCAGAAATGACAGGGCCTGTAGGTGTGTGCTTATAAAAATGTGCATTTTTGCACGCCCAAAATGTTATATTTAAGACAAAAAACAGAAGTTACTCTCTTCCAGTTGTGTAAAACCTAATAATAATCGTTTTACGTGGCCCAACTGACAAAAGATGTGGAGAAAATGCTACATTTAGCAGTATTAGCTAAATAGAAGTGTAAAGGAATACAACTGTTGATTTACTTAAAAAAATAAATCTTTACCTTTCTGAAACAAATGACATTATTTCTCTCCTTTCTTCCCACCTTCTTTTCATTTTAATTGAAACCATTTTATAATGTGGTGATAATTGCATGGCATAAAATGCCATTCCCACTGGTTTTGGTTTTCCCTCACTTAAACTCTAGGTTTCCATCATTAGCACTTATTTTTGATATTTGTATGATTGAAATGTCTATGGTTTACAATACTAGAAACAATCTAGGTTGTGTATTTGCAGGTGAAGAAGCAAAGGATTGTTTATGAAAGTGTTTTAAAGTGTTCATATCCATTTTTGGGTTGCAAGAAAGCTGCAGTGGCACTGTTAATATTTTGCTTCACTAAGCAGCTGTTTCACAGAGGGGTTTCTCACCCCACCTCTTTCACTTCTTATTACTCTTTGCCAGCTCAACACAGAGCTCAGTCTTATAATAGAGATATGGGAGAAAGACTCCTTGCGATTACTCTAAATAAAAATACTACACTGTCCCGAGGCAACAGACTTAAAGCAAATAAAGAATATTATTTTTCAAATTTCATTCTAAACACAATGCATTTCTGTGAGAATGTGTGAAGTTGGAGACACAAACATTGCTTCTATAAAAATCTACTGGCAGCATGGAAACGAATCAGTGTTGATTCTCTTCATTTAACAGCTTGAGCACTACCAGGGGAGTGGTAACATGAAACCAGCGAATAAAACCATTTATAGTTTAGAACGGTAAATGCGGAGCCACATTCACAGGCTGATTGTTTTAAATTCAACAATGACAAACACTTCTTTTTTTAATAACTAACCTGTGTTTTGGTATGTGTTTGTTTCTCCACATTTATGTTTCTCTGCTGGTCTGCTTTGCCCTGTGATCAGAAGGTTGTGGGTTCAAATCCCAGCACTGCTAGTGTCATTACTGGGGCAAGGTACCGTCCGAACACACTGCTCCCCAGGCGCCCCTCACCGGTGGTGGCACCCTGCTTCACTTGGTGAATGGGAAAGAATTTCACATCGTTCACGCTGTGTTCACCCGTGACTATAAAGGGCCACTTTACTTTTTGTCATTTTGCAGCCGCCATATCCGTGACGTCACAGGCTCTCTCACTCTAACACACATTTATATAGCCACTCAACCTTTATCTCACTCTATATGTTACAAAGTCAAAACACAAAAAGGATCAATACTTGGTCCATAATCAATCACAAAGTTATACACAAGTACACAACCCCTAATAATACTAATAAAAATAATAATGATGAAAACTAAGGAATCGATACAATCAATAATAAAAATAAAAATAAAGAACAATAGTGCGATTGCTGATGCAGTCACACTAATAAACTGTGTGGCCCAGTTAATAAAATAAGGCCCAGTGACCATGTATAATAGGAGTTGGGGGACCCTTTTCTCAATGGGATTCTGTGAGAACTCTCATCTATAGATGGAACATAATACAACAAATAGGATGCACCTCTGCTCTTGTAAGAAAATCTTCTGTTGCATGGACCTTAATTCACATGTTTGGTAAACTTTTATTGAAATTTCATGGTAGGTAGTCCTTTTTATTATGAGACTACTGGGGGTTTTCTTAACATCCAGTGTAGTCAATTCTGTTTCTCCTACGTTGAAATGCTGACATGCCTTGCAGCTTTGTTTTGTGTTTCTAGTGGATTGAGCAGGCCTATGTTGGCCCAGATGCAAGATTCAAGTCACTTCCTCATATAAACACAATCCATGCAAGACCTTGCCAAATAAATAACAGTGAGAGAGAGAAAGCTAAGATCAGCAGTAGAATAACCAGAACAAAACACAGAAAAAATAACATTTCAAATAACATAACTTTTTTATTTTATTGTATTTTTTATTGTATTGTATTTCTGCAATCTCGTCATTCAAATGGTAAGAGATTTTAATAGGTTTTGGGCTGAGGTTAAAGTTAGGGTTAGGATTAATAAGAGATTTTAAGAGACACATAATTAGAGTGAAAGTTTAATGTTTGTAAATCACATTAAGCACCTACAGAGCATCTACACTGACCACAGCATTTGTGTACATATCATACTGTATTTATTTCTAATCATTATATTTGAAATTTATTTGACTTATAAAATATTATACAATAGTTTATATTGTTCTTGTCTCTGTGCGTCTGTACAGCTGTAGCACAGAAGTATTTTTCTCTGGGATCTGTAAAGATTTCTGATTCTGCTATCCAAATAAAGTGTTACTTAAAGTTGTGCTCTTTCCAGATCTCAAATTTGATAATACTCTTATTCTGAATAGGTTCTGAATAAACAAAACATTCACTAAGACACATGTCACAACACTCAAAAATGTGCCTTTTTTTATTGAGTAAAAAGCCAGAGAGGTGCCATACAAGCCTCAGCACTGAGGGTATTTGGCAATGTTATTCTGTGTATGATTATAAATGATGGAAACTAACCTGTGCAATAAGGTTTGAGCTGAAAATTCACCTTATCGATCAAAGTGCATGATTCACTGCAGTGAAAATCTGTTTCTCTCGCTCGCTGCAACCAGAGGCTCAAGCAGCAATTCGGCTACGCTGCGGAATGCACCTGTGCTAATATTTCAATGCAATGACCTAAACAGTCCTGAGAGTTGTCTTTTCAGTGCTATTGCGTAAAATAGTAGACTTTTTTTTAGCGGCGTGCTTTAATACTGACACGTTTGGGTTTAGACAGTTTGTACCTTAAAGTATGCTCCATTGAGCCACTGTAAACAGGAGTGGCTCCTCTGGGCTGATTATGGAGGCCAGAAATGGACACTAAATGAATGCTCAAAGCCTGAGTGCTGTCCACTATTCGCCTGTCAGAGCAAAGCCATTTTAAACTGGAATAAGTTTCATTCGTGTATTTTACTTGTTGCCTTGTTGATTTGATCTTTTATTCAATGATAATTCTTAGATTTTGTATCATACATAAAAATTATACAGATGACTGATGGGCAGCCAATGGCCTAGTGGTTAGGGAGTTGTCCCTGCGTTCAGAAGGTGGTTGGTTTGAATCCAAGGGCTGCTAGGGGAACCACTGAGGTACCCTTAAGCAAGGTATTGTCCCCACACACTGCTCCCTGGGCACTGTGTTCCTGGCTGCGTGCTGCTTCACTTGGTGAATAGGTTAAATGCAGACAAAGTGCTGTTCACACTGTGGTGTGTTTACATATGACAAGAATGGACACTTTCTTCTTCTTCTAATTTTGCTTTCTATGTTGTCAAATGTAATGGACTCCAATCCCTTAAGCATGTAATCAGTGCCTGTCAGGGGTTCTTGAGTCACATCAAAGTGGTTAATGTTTTTTGATCTGAAATTTTAGTGAAGCATTTTTGCAAACAAGCTGAAAGGCGGGACAACAGCCCCTGTGGTATTTTTGTGAGAATAAAGGTAGCATTTTGAGAATGACTGCAGTGGTGTAAATCATGGCAAACAACATGACCAATACATTTGTGAGCGATTTCATTTAATTGCATCACTCAATCTTTAAATTACAAACGTTCAGAGAAGTCTAATGTGAAATGAGCCATTTTAGAAAAATCTAGACTCACGGTTATATATTATTAAAAAAATGTTATATTTCTATCCAATTAAAAATTGTTATCAACAAAAAAAAATAGAAGCTCAAGTAGAAGCTCTGCATAAGAGCTTTGCATTTTTTCATCAGCATCTGATGCAGTATTTTTTTCTACAATGAAGCATGTCACTTTGTTTACATTTAAACAATTGAATTAAATCTTGAAAAATCAAAAATCCCAAATGTGTTTCTTTAAGACAGAGATCAACCTTAATTAAACTAGCATCTGCTGCAAACAAACACAAACGTCTTCCATTGAGAAAGTAAACACAGTAGAACATGGCAGACTCTAGAGTTGAAATCCTGCAGAATCCTTGAAAGAAGAACCATCAGCCGGATTGTATGTGCGTATTTACTGAGTGTGTGAAGCTAGGAGCGTGTGTATGGTTCAGAGAGGAGAGAGGGGGAGACATTAGCGTGGCGTGTGTGTTAGTGTGAGGCTGGTTGGGTGGGGGGCCGACTATAACTCAGACGTCTGTCTTTGTTTACTTTAGGATGTGGTGGGCTGGGCTAAAGCACAGATGACCAGAGGAGTTCACAAGCACAAATCTGTGATCCTGGGAAAACACAACTTAACAGCCAGTGTTTTCCACCAGCTCCCCTATCAGTGTCCTGTCTATCACCAGTAGCCTGCTCTGCGCCACCGTTTTGATCTGTTTCTCTATTTAGCTCTGTGGGAAGGCTTGTTCACATTTCATGCCCTTTACTATGAATAAAACTTTACTAGAGCTTCTGTCAAAAGAAGAAGACACAGGCCAGTACAACATCTTCAAAAGATGTCTACATGCAATCGAGCTGCTTTATAGGACTTAATAAAAGCCCAGGAACATGTAACATGTTGTGGTATATAGACAAATCCTGTAAAACCGAATGAATAAACAAAGCTATAAATCAGATAATAATAGATAATCATAATAAAATGGCATTTACCAAGCTAAACTTATTTAAATGACTTCAGAAGCTGCAGAGATGTGGTTACAGCCAACTTTTAGACTTGTAACCTGTGAAGAATGGACAACAGTTGAATTGCTGCTGAATGCATCATTGAGTTTATGCAAGTGTCAGCATAAACATAATCAAAGTCACTGTCACAGTACTAGCAACACCAACAGTCTGTTCGATATTGATGGTACCTACATATGCTTGGAGATCCTCTGCTTTATAAACTGTGGGGACTTATAAACAAGGCTGTTTAAGAATGAGAGCAAGAGACTGAAGTTTGTGAGTGGCCTCCATTCAAACATCCACAGGACAAAGAGGAAAAAAAGAAGAGGAAAAAGAGAAAGAGGAGGCCACTGTTCAGGGTGGGGAAGCTGTAGTTTCTGTAATAGCCAGTGGTAGCAGCGTCGTGGCTCAGACGTGGAAGCGTCCACAGCCTGTGCCGAATGTTCAAGCTGCTCTGAGGCAGTAAAGAGCTGACCTCAATGGAAAAGAATTCAAAGCCTCTCTCCTCCCCTTCTCTCCTCTCGTGTTTAATTCAAGCAATATGTGTCTAAGGCTAGAAGCTGTTCACACTGTATTGAGGCAGAATGCTAATTTGAATATAATCTGCCCTGTGTTTTTGACTCGTCTCAGTGTTACTGTTTTCCTCGTCAGCATCCCCTCTTCTCCCCTACCCACATCCTTCTGTCTCTCTCACTTCTTTCTCTCTCTGTCTCTCTCTCTCTGTCTCTCTCTGTCTCTCTGTCTCTCTCTCTCTCTCTCTCTCTCTCTCGCACTCACTCACTCACTCAGTCACTCATTCGCTCACCCACTCTCCCTCCTTCTGTCTGTGTTGTCTGGCTGGTTGGATTCTCCTCTCTGCTCAGTACGTCACTATGCCACGTTATCGGAAAGTTGTGCTTTCCTCTTACTTTTCTTCTCTCCCTGCCTGCTAAAAGCTGGTTTTAGGAAAGCAGACCAAATGAACTGAACACAGATCAGATTTGTACCATTTGGAAGAGCCTGGTCTGTCTGCCTGTCTGGTCATTTCTGGGCCAATGAAACTTCCTGGAGTTGAATGTGTAGAGAAAACATTTCATAGCTTCTTCGGTTAGAATAGGAAGAATAAAAAGAAGAAGAGGAAATAGGCGAAGTGGAGAGAGAGAGAGAGAGAGAGACAGACAGACAGACTGACAGAGAGAGAGAGAGAAAGGTGGGGTATACCTGCAAGCCAAATACAAAGATCGCTACTGTTTTGTTATTTGTGTAGAAAAAACATATTCTTCATTTAGATGAAAAAGTGGAGAGGAAAGATAGGAGAGCAGAAAGAGAGAGGGGAGAGAGTGAGTGAGTGAGAGAGAGAAAGAGGGAGGAAGGTGGAGTATACCTCCAAGCCAAATGCAAGAAATGTCTGTTTTGTCAAATGTGTAGCCAACACATCTCCTTCTTCATTTAAATGAAGAAGAAGAAGAGAAGAAAGAGTGACGTGTGTGAGAGAGAGAGAGGGAAAGAGAGAGAGGTAAATGCTAAGGAAAATGGCTAGAATAAGAATAAGGCGTTCCTCCTATTCCTGTGGTATGGTCTAGGGAAAGTTCGCCCCACTTAAGACACAATTTGCAAAGCCAGGACGGAGTCATTTTTAGAGACGTTTTTCATTTTTTTTAAAAGCCTCAACTCACACGGTTTATTTCATGACCCCTTGGCTAAATGTACAGGGATTTAATGGGCTGAAACAGTATTTATTTCCACGTGCAGTAAGGAACTTAAAAAAAACCCAGCCACTTTAGCTTAAAGCGATGCTAACTTAAACGACTACTTCCTCCAAGGGTCCAGCCATTTTTGGGCTTTGCTCATGGAGAAAAAAACGGTTCCTGAATGGTAGCCAGTAACTTGTTAGAGTCTAATTCCGCTGCACATGAGTAGTACCGCAACTTTGAAGGAGCTTGTGGATATTAGCACTTAAAGTTATCCGTGCTTCAACCACTTTTGATGTTCACTTTTGTGCTGATACCTGGATACTTAAGCTGGATTTACTTGTTTAATGTTACACATGGAAGTTATGTCTACAGTATATTTATTCTTTTTTTCACCAGGTAAATTAAATGTTCCTTGTCCAACTCTCAGTCCAAAATGTCCAAGTATGTAATTAGCATCCATGCTTCAACTTTGAACTAAAACATCTATTCGAAGCCAGAGGCCAAATAGGGTTTAGCTTCTTTGATCATGGCATATAAAGTATAAAAACAAGGAAGTCCTGCTTTGCTGAGGGCCGGTAGTGGCCACTCAGTGTCCTTTGCCTGTCCTGCTGCCAGATCAGGCCTTGACTTTTGATGATAGGATTTCTGCCCTCTGTAGGATCATCACACAGAGAACCAACTGGAAGTAGCTTTAGAATAATAAAGAAAAACATCCCATCTAAACAAGAATTGGGACCTTTTTGAGCAAAATGTCTCCAGACGGGAATGTCGACTAGACATGAGGATCACATGCATCACTCTTAAGGCAGGAAGTGCTGATCCAGGATTCGTTTTTGACTTTGATGTTCCACTGAGGGTGACAAAAATGGACAAGGCAGCTGGACAGAGATCAGGACTCTGATGAGCCCAGGTTACTTTAGTCCCAATCTAATATTCAGAATGTGTCCCGCAGAGTGTGGTATGATTTCCATAGATCTTCTAGAGACTGTGAGATATCTTATCAAATCCATCAGTGAGGCCTAAGAAGTCTTTGCAGCCAAAGTTTTTACTCCGATGGAAAAAAACCTAAAACATGCAGGAATATGTTTTTTTAATGTAGTTAAAGTTTCAGTCTTTATATGATGTTTTTTATACACTATATGGACAAAAGGTTTGGGACGCCTAACCATTACTTCAATGATTTTGCATTCAAATACACAGACTATGGATTTGGTCCTCCTTTGCAGCTATAACAGCTTACATTCTTCTTGGAAGGCTCTCCACAAGATTTTGGAGTTTCTGTGGGAATTTGGGCCTTTTTATTCTGCAGAGCATTCATGAGATCAGACACTGATGTTGGATGAGAAGGCCTCGCTTGCTATTTCTGTTCCAATTCAGAAAGGTGAAAGGTTGAAACGTGTCTGATGGGGTTGAGGTCAGGGCTCCGTGCGGCCCCATCAAGTTCTTCCACACCAGACTCATCTAACCATTTATGGATCATGCTTTGTGCACTGGGCCATTAAGATTGCCTGGCCTTCATTGGAAGTAAAGGACCTAGCACAAACCCTGAAAAACAGGTGTGTCCCAATACTTTTGTACATTTAGTGTGTTTAGCCCATTTTAGTCATGTTATATTTTGCATATAAAAATAGTGTCTCATTAAAAAGACAGCTGTGCCATACATAGCAAAAATAATAACTATACATTTCTGCATTTCAGCTACCTTTATTTTGTCTCTGCAAGTTCCAGAACTTCTGATTTAGCACATCAAGTAAGAGTTGATGGTACTACTGTGCATTATCCCTGGATGAAGCTCTGCTGAATTCCATTTGAGGGCACCGGCCTATTAAAGGTGACCTGTAATTGCCTTCCACAGCTGGGCGGTATAAAACGGGGCAGTATTCCTACACATGTTAAAGTCCTCCCCTCCACTGTTGTGACCTACTACAACTCCTTTTTTCTTTTCCTCCTCCTTCCCATCACAGTCAGCCAGTTCCCTCTTAGGCCTGCTTCCCAGAATGCTTAGCGCTCAATTCTTACATGTGGCTGCAAAGACAAATAAGATATATATTCTCGTTCTTGGCAACATGGCACAAAGTACAAGCAGATGTGAGTGACAGACAGAAGAGACTCCACAGTGTGGAAAAATACAAGCACTCTTCAGCCTTACTGCAGGTTCCTCATCCCACTAAAGGCTGCCCTATGAATTATACCTATGAAAGCTGGATGCTAGATAATGGCCACAGTTTTACTTATTTTAAACCTACTATTGTCCTGTCAATCTGGGAAACGTCCAAGCGAAACGTGGCTGTGAAGAGAGTCTATTCCAGAGAGCTACTTCCTGCTAAACATCTGCCAATAGGAGGGCTGTGGGCGGTCCACAAGCACAGTGAGTGGGCAGGGCCTAATTTGTGAAGGCGTTCCATTGGTTTGGTTCAGCATGAGAGTTAAAATTCTAGCGGAGGGGGTTTTGTTTGATGCAAAGAATTTCACCCCAATGAGTCACCCATAGACTCCTTTCTCCTTCCTATTCTTCCTTGCCTTTTTCATGACTGTGCATTGGAGGTCATGCAGGTCTCTTGCAGGTCTCTTGAATTTTTGAAAACAATTTTTGAACTGACTTTCTCAAGCATAAGACAAGAGAAACATAACGATGTCAGAGAAGGGCAAGCCTTATCCAAAACCAACCTCTGATTGAAGGTTGTGAGTAACTTTTATGGAACATAGACCACAAGATGTAGATGTAACATCTGCAATTGCTTCATCTTAAATGGAACACGCACAGCAAATATGATAGAATAGAGCCTGAGCAGCTGCAGTAGAACTGCCTGTTTCTAGAGGTGCTGTGTTTCTATCCACCTCTCTCTTATTCTCTTTCAAATTCATTTCAAAGATGCTTTATTGTAATGATAATATTAAAAGTGTTTTGTTTTTTTTTGTCCACTTATGAGGTTCAAGAGGGTTTATAAAGCAAAAACAGCGACCGTTTATTTTTATATGTGCATATATAATCTCATTACATCCAGTACAACTTAACATGCAGTTTTTGTTCCTGGTTGATATATTTAAATGGCTTCTGGTTTTGTTTGGCCCTTCTGAAGCCTGATTAAAAACACAGTCCAGACTGAAACAAGGTGAATGGGCTCCTGTAGGATTATAAGAGGTCATATATGTAAATGTAAACACAACATTTTAAATAACCTTTTTTGACAGCTTAGTTTCAACATCCAGTTTCAAACTTAGTTTCAAAGTTTGCCTTGATATGAGCCCCTTAAATTACAATGTTGCCAAAGAATTCAAAACATACACTCTCACACACACACACACACACACACACACACACACACACACATATATATGTATAAGCATACATTAGTCCATTTTTTTTTTTTTTTAAAAGTAGGCTTTAATTTTTTTATATATATACACAATACAATACACTCAACCCACCTAACCCTCCACTATCATATATTCACACTCACACAGACTGGTGCTTGGGGCTGACTCAACAAATTCTGACGTAATGCAAGCTGTAGAGTAATCGACTGTGTCTATACTGAAGGGGTCTACTGAAAAAATGGCACGAAAAGAGAGGAGGCGTGGACTTGACAGGAAATCTGAAACGACAGCTTCCATATGGGCAATGTTTTGGTATTCTGAGTTGCTCCAGGCTTTTGATTGCTTTTCTGATTGGGTCTGCCTATGTATATCTGCGGTGTGCACAGTAATGAACAAAAGATCCTTTTTTATAGAACCTTATCTAAACCACATATCTACTATGAATCATGTTAAATATAGTAATAATATACAATTTATCTCCTAATTCAACCAGGACAGATCTTCACTCCAGGGTTCTTGCATCAGGTTTTCCACTTCCTCAAGCATGGCTCCTCAAATCCCAGCTGACCTGTAGCTACAGAGGTCATCCAGGATGAAAGGAGTGTCACAGGGGCCACACGACAAAGAAATAAACTCAGTCTTGCTTCCCAGATAAATCGGCATGATACTTAGATTTCACACCACAGGCTGATGGTGCACTGGCAACAGTTGAATGAATAATCTGGTATTTGGGAGATTACTTTTTCCTACTGCCAGCACTGCTTTAGTGAGCTGATCTAAGTTTGTTATGGTCAATTGACTGTTTGACATTTGAATGCCGACGTGTGGGTGGAAAACAGAAGTACACACCCGATATGATCAGAGGTTTGTCTAATGGAGCAGAAGAGAGTAATAAAAGGATGAAGAGAGTATAAAAAAAGAAATAAAGATACCCTTGATTATCTAACTCAAGTAATTTGCAAGAACTAGAACTCTAATTGAGCTCCAGAAGCTCTAATTACTAACCAATCGCTGGTGACCATTGATTGCTTAGCCCACAGATGTTCCCTCTGACAGTGAACTGAAGCCTATAGTTATGAAATTTAAGAGTGCTCTTAGCTTACTTTTTATCAGTCTGAGTCTGAGGCGCCACACAGACCTGAACAGACCCTTCAATGAAACATGAAACAGTTGGACGAGCTAATTAAACAGGAAACAGCGGCCTTCTAGGCTTTATGGGACATCATTATTGAGCACTGCTGGCCTTGGGACACTTGACACGTTCCATAAATAAAACAAGCAAATGCAGATGGTCTTTTTAGCCTGGATCCAATCAAGTCAGTGTCTTTTTTTTATGAACGCTTTTTCTTAAAATGACAAAATATGGCGGGGAAGTATCAGCACTGGGTGGCAGTTAGCATCATCCAGTTTAAATGGCTCCTATTAGTTTTATTCATTGTTGAAAATAAAGAAGAAAGACTGTTTATATAATTCCTGTCATGACAAAATCAGCATTGAGAGGGGGTTAGCATGTCATATAGCTAATAGGCCACAATTAATTTCATTCTTTATTAAGATATTGGCTGCCAGTTAGCATTCTCTTGTCTTTAAAAATACTATCCAATTGTTTATTGGAACCATGATGAGTCTAATATTGACTTATCTCAATTTTTTTATTACTATTTATACTGCCTGATTATTAAAATGCATGGTCATTAACCTGCTTTCCCATTATGGACTGAGGTCAGTCATCCGGACTGGGTGATGAAAGTATGAGTAATGTCAGGAAGCCCTGAGTGTTGACATACTGCTGGTTAGGAGGTGTTACTCTTGCTGCTGCCACTATTTAATAGTGGACTAAAAGCTGCATTCCATCAGATTTTCTTCACCATCTGCTATGGACTGCCCGGTATTTTACAGCAGCAAAGCTCCTGGAGATTTTTTCCTTCTACGTCAGCTCCACAGTTTCTTCAAACAAAAAGATTTTAACTAGCAAAAAAATGAGCTGCTTTACAGGACAACTGACCTGCTCCCCCTGCAAACACATTCACTGGCAAAATATTGCATAATGTTAACAATTGAATTTAAAGCATTATTTTTGCACTTAATGTTTTTTAGACTTTATTTGTTAGGCGAGATTTAGAGTGCATTCGTTATTTCCAATGATATTTATTTTGTATGCAAATGAAATGTGACACTGTCAGGAAAGATTCTTGAAAAAGCAACTGTCACAGAAAAAATTCAGAATCAGAGAACTCTATTCATCCCGGAGGAAATTGTTCACATCACGACTGCACACTCACACAAGACAGAATTAAACACCTGAAAATCTACTACAATATACTCAGACTATAAATATATATAGAAAAGAAATATAGTACAACTTACCCATAATAAAATGTATATAAGGGAGAATATAATTTAAGTTCAAATTAAAGTACCTCTATCAAAATATGAAATTGTGAAATTACAAAAATGCAGTTATCAAGAGAGAAGAAGTATTTGGAATAGAAATGTTTTGCCCATAGGTAATAAATATTGCACATCAATTGCAAACCTGTCTACTTCTCATGAGCAGTATTAACAAAAATCAAATGGACTTTAAACTTCTTTCAACTATAGACCATGCGCCACAATTTCTAAATAGATAAAACTGGATTTTTGTCATCATTCTGTAAAGCTCGCCCAACTTTGAGGCATTTACTTTGAAAGAATGCATTTGTGGGCGGAGCATAGATAGGTACATTTCAAACCTCAAAAAATCCGTTCTCTTAGCTCATTCACACCAATTTACGCCTGCCCCTTTTGAACATTGCAACAAGCCAGAGAGAGTTTGTGTACATAGCCGTGATATGACTCACGCTGTTCGTCCCCTCTGGGAAACACAGATCTCAGAGCTTACCAGACTGGCATGGTGAAAAGCATGACCTATGGGGAGGAATTCCTTCTGCAGCAGGGCAGGACACGCTGGTTGTCATCTGACAACTAAACCTAAATGGACCAGTGCATGACTAAGTTGTGTTTACTGATCGCTTCAGAGTCATTGTTTCGCCACTGTTTCCTATGCTCCATTAACTGTAGTTAAACTACAGCTGCAGCAAAGCCTTCTCCTCAGGCTTGACAAAGTATTAGAAGTAGTTTTTGTGGCTAAATTTCTTTCTGGTTTGGTTCATTCACTTTATATTTTCTTTTCTTCACCTACTCAGTAACAGTAGAGCACGAGAGAGAAAGAGAGAGAGAGAAGTAAGAGAGAGAAAGAGAGAGAGGTAATGTGCTCTCCAGACACTGAGGCTGAGCTCACTCTGACTAATTTTCCCAACTGGAGCACCACAGAAAGGGGGAAGGGAGCAGTTAATCACTTTTCTTGAGACATTTTTCCAGCAGAGCGCAGGTCTGGGCAAAGAGTATTCTGTAGGCCTGTCGTGCTGGAGTGCTCCCTGTGTGTGACCGAGGGAATGAGAGAGGCAGAGAGAAACAGACGCGTCCCTTGAAGACTAAAGCCAGTCACACTCTGACATCAACTTGTATATGTCAAAATATTACACCAGCCTCCTCCTACACGTTAAATCTCTCCAGCTATCAGGGTCGTTGCCAATTATGCTGGTTGATAAATGTGACAAAGGACTTGTCAGCAGTTATTATAAATACGGTCTTCTTTATTGGCCACCTGAGCTCATTGTGTATTTGCTGATTAGTTCTTCTAAACAAAGCTGTTGCCATTCTTTTCGGCTGCTGCACATTGTGCCACAGCATTTCCGTGGGGTTCCAAACTGTAAATTGACCATTATAAATTCCTCCTGTTTGATTTGCTGTTCTGTTCGGGTGTTCTGTTGTTGATTTACTTTGGTGCTTTTGATCACTCTTATGTTGCGTGTCTTTACTTTTTTGTGGCTTTTAGATTACAGACAGATGCCCTGATGTTCTGCTGTTGCCTGATACAACTTAGTCTTCCCGTGGTTGTGAGCCACTAACAGTAGACTAGCATGGAGCATCAAAACAGCCACACACCCTTACACTCCCTCCACCATGCTTCACCGCTGGCAGTGTTTGGTGTTTTTCCAATGTAATGCTGTGCACCTTTATTTATCTGTATTTATCTTATTTATTTATTTATTTTTCTGTACATTTATCCAGATTTTACTCTAATCAGTGCACAGAATATTGTTTTCTTGGGCTTGTAGTTATGGATGGCTGTGGCATCGCTGGATGTCCTACTCTCGATATCCTGGTGAACGCTTGGATCCACCATGTGTTACTACATACTATTTTTAAAGGAAAAACAACATGCTTTACAGTGTAGCAATTGTTGGAAGCCACGTACAGTTAACAACAGATGCAATATTCCACTTTATCATGACAGTTTACTTTGTTTTGTATTTATTTTTGTATTTATTTGTATTTATTTTGAAGCCTTTGCTGGAGGATGCTTCCCGCTTGACACCAGACACTGGAGACTGAAGTCTAAGTGACAAGCAAAGAAAGTTACCTGAAGTAAGCCTGAATAATGACTGTGAAGAGATGAAGCAAACGATTTTTGCATTTAAAATAATAAATCTGTTCAATCCAAATAGGACCCGAATTTGCACATTCAAATTCAGGTTTTGGGTTTCCTAATGAAGGATTGAGTTTTGGGAAGTGATTACCCAATTTTTGAAAAATTGAACTGAAGCCAAAAACAATGTGTACTGTGGGGATGCCAGTTGGAGTCCAATATGTATGTCTTTTTTTTTTAACTAAATGCAGGAAAATCAGATGCAACTATTGCATCTGAGCAATTTAAACAATGCTTAAGTGGTTGAGGCTTCCTTGTTAAATTAAAACTTTAAAAGGGAAGTAATACTTGCAGTTCCTTAGCTGGTTAGACCTAAGAGACAAACGCTTTACTTTCCTTGTAGTAAGAATCAAATTTTAGAGTCAGCATTAGTAACTTGGTGCAACAGTGAAAAATCTGGGATGACTACCCAGACTGAATGAAGACACATGCTCTCAATTAGGAAAATACCTTTTCTGTTCATCTGCTTTGTTGTTTAGGCAAGAAGATTCCATTACTCCCTTTTCACTGTTCCTCTCCACCTCTGGACTGGCAGTGGAATGGACTCATCCAGTGCTGATGTGTCATTCAGGCTCTCTGGAGCCCTTCAGTCAGACCTTCAGTTTGGCCACAAGAGTAAAGCATCATGAAGCATTAAAACATTTTCTTCCTGATTGGATTTTGATATGCTGTGTAGTGGTTAAACTGTGGCACAGTTATAATGGGTATTAAATTCATGACTCTGCATTAACTGCACGATTGAAAATCCTTTGCTGTGCCGTAATGCTGGAGTTGCTAGAGTCCAGAGTTTTTTTTTCCTGCAATTTATATATATGTATATATATGGTTCTGTTTTTGCGATTGCATAGTAGAACAACTTGCGATTCCTTAAACCACTCAATGGATGGTTCTTTAATTAACTATTTTTGTATATGAGTGTGAAGATCCTTTTCATAGAACCTGTTTAAGGATCTTCACAGTAATTAAGTGATTAAAGGCTTTTCATAGAACCACATATCCAGGCCAAGAGTCCTATGATGATAAAAGTTTCAAATACTGGCCTAGGTTTTATATACCTTAGAGGTATATACTTGGCACTGGTGCTGATCTAAGAACTGCTTTATCTGCCCAAAAATATATATTGTAGTATAACCTAAATAAATGATCTTTCTGTTTAAAAGGGATATATTCTAAACCTTTCCAAAGATTTTGCTTCAGCCCATGCTTTACTGAGACCGTTCTGTAATTGCGGAAACTTCTCATTATCTTAGTTCATACTTGAAAAGCTGTCCATTCCTCAATCCCTCTTGACCGTTTGCATTTTTTGCGCCCTGACTTCCTAAAATTCGGAGTACGTCTATTCACTAGCCCTTCCCCCAACTTTAAAAAGAGATCTGACTCAAACTCTCTCTCTCTCTCTCTCTCTCTCTCTCTCCTTATGTCCCTCTCCTGCGCTGTTGTTGCTGGCAAGGCAGCCACAGTCATATTTTCCATAAACTCTCTCACTCTTCTGTTTGCGTTCACTCTCTGCATGCTCTCAGAAAGCAGCGGTGAAAGGGGACCAGAGAGGTGTGTGAAAAAAAGAGCAAGAGTGAGGTTTTGCTACTGTGTGACATATGCACTGTACACAAAAGGCAAGAAAGGGAGGGGTGCAAAGTCTGGTGGTATAGTGAAAAAAAAGACCAATGTCTGGCCAATACAGGGTAATACTTGCCTTCCGGTGTGTTGAGTCCAAGCATTAAACAGTTTTGACTGTGTGCCTGTCTGTGTTGATTTTTTAACACAGGAGAAATAACAAAAAAGTACATAATAGTGTGGTGCTGATAGTGTTGGATAGAAGCCTTGTAGACTGTAAGCAAATAATGATCACATTAATGTACCTATACACACATATCAGTGTAACTTCTCACTCGAGGGTCATGGAAGGTTACAGGTCATTTAGTGTTTAGAGAAAGCAGCTTAAACAAGCATTGGTTATAAGTGTAAAGTGGTATCATGGCTGTTAGTGAGAGTGTGGTTAAGAACTGGCTTAAAGCAAAAATGACTGAGCTCACATTTTTACAGTGATTAAACCAGTATTTCGTTACGGTCGGGACAATCTTTTGTAAGTTCCAAACTTAACAGGATAATGAAAATGTTCTTTTCTTTCAGTGGAAGGTATTCTGGACTTTTTCTACTGGTCCAGTTGTATGTTTCTAAGTAAAGTAGCTTTTAAAGCTTTTTTAGTTTGTATAGCACTGTGTATATAGATAATATCAGTATTCAGTATTACTCTCTCTCTCTCTCTCTCTCTCTCTCTCTCTCTCTCTCACACACACACACACAGACAGAATCATTAAGCCTATCACCCAACACACTAACTGGTTCTCTCTCTCTCTCTCTCTCTCTCTCACACACACACACACACAGACAGAAGCATGAAGCCTATCACCCAACACACTGGCTGGTTCTCTCTCTCTCTCTCTCTCTCTCTCTCTCTCTCTCTCTCTCTCTCTCTCTCTCTCTCTTCCAATCTAAGACACCCTTTTCTGCTGAACCACATTTACATTAAACCTATATTGTACCCTTACTAGATGTCCAGACTCATTGCTAGATGTCCATTGATGACACACAGGTGATAATAAATGAGGCTTGAGTGTGCGGTTGCTTTGTGTGATGACTGCATTTTTTTCTGCTGTTACATGATCTTCAGAAACTGTATATTCTTCAGCAATTTAAAAAACTTACCTATGATTTGAACCCCAAACAAACTGTGGATTACCTTTCAATACTATCAATACAAAATGTAGTATTGACTCAGTGGTAAGAATCATTAGCATGAAAGGTAACACTTTACAGTAAGACTACCCTCATGAAGGGTATAAAGCATTAATAAGCAGTCATAAACAAGTTATAACAGTTGTCATACATGGATGCAGGCTCACTATTTGGCAAGATCTCAGGTCTCGCTAGTTGCTTAGCTTGTTTCGTTCTTTTCCCAGGCAAAATGTTAAACTGTCAAAACTTTATCAGAGCTTTGTTAACACGCTGCTACCGCCAAAACATCAGATCTTGCAATATTAAATATTATATATTGTTTATTATATTATAACTTCTTTATAGCTGCTTATTCATGACTTATAACATAATTAACAACCCAATAATAAATAATTAATAAACCATTTATAAGGGTAGTGTCACGGGAGGGGCGGCTAAGTCCCAACCCGGAGCTACCTGGAAGCGTGCAGAAACGGGCAGACAGCCAGGAATCCATGCAGAGCCGTTTTATTCACAGAGACAGACAGGAAACTGAAACGCTTGTGAATCAGGTGATGGACACATGGTGAACAGCTAACAGAAACAGGCTTAAATAACCGGAGTAATCAGGGGCAAAACACAGACAGGTGATGAACCAAAAACACGTGACACAAAACCAGAATATCAAAATAAAAGAATCTGAACACAAACAGAAAAACGGGGTGAAAACAGAAAAGCAGCGGCATAATAACGGCCGCTGACCGAACCGTGACAGTACCCCCCCTACTTAAAGCCGCAACTCCGGGGCGGCCAGGCCCAAAAACAGAAAACACCCCCAAAACACCAAAGGGGCGGTCGAGCGGGGGACGGCAGGGGCAAGGACAACGCTCCCGTTCCCCATCTACGTCGCAACCCCACTGTCCTTGTGGCCGGGCTGACTCCCTGTCAACTCGGGCGACGCGGGTGTGGACCACGGGACGTTGTCCTCGTCCCACGACCCGGGTCCCTCTCCGAGGCCTACCGAGCACCCCACACAGCCAGGCAGGCCGTCCCCTACAAGAGGCAGGTCGGGACGCTCCTCGCGCCCCTCGCTGACAGACAGGCAGCCCCCTCCGGGAGGCTGGATGGGATGCTCCTCACGCCCCTCGCAGACAGACAGGCAGCCCCTTCCGGGAGGCTGAACCGGGCGCTCCTCGCGCCACGTACTGGCAGGCAGGCAGCCCCCTCCGGGAGGCTGGATAGGGCCCTCTACCTGCTCTATGGAGCCCGCCCGCTCCGCCTGCTGCAGAACAGCCACTAACTCCCCCAGAAACTCCGCTAACCATGCCATCTCAGGCGCTATGGGACAGATTGGGGCTTCTAGGCTGTCCTGGCTAACGCTAACCAAACTACGGCTGGCAGGGCCTAGACTAACAAGGGCGGGGCACACAGGAGCGGGGCACACAGGAGCGGGGCTCTCCAGGCTGAAGCTAACAGGGCTTAAGCTAACAGGGCCTGAGCCAACAGGGCCCGAGCCAACAGGGCCCAAGCCAACAGGGCCCGAGCTAACAGGGCCCGAGCTAACAGGGCCTAAGCTAGCAGGGCCTAGGCAAATGGGGCTCAGGCAAACAGGGCTCAGACTACCACGCCGTGATGGTGGGTGGCCGTGGTTGTTGTGGCCCTGCCTTCGGTGGCAGGGCATGAGGCACTCGGGACCGTCGTCAGTGAAGCCCCGGGAGGCGGCTCGGGGGTGAGCCGGAACAGCGGCCTCGGCGTCTCGGGCCAGTACAGGACCGGGCGTACGACGGACCCCGGACTTTCACCCGCGGCCAAATCGGAAACGTGGAAGTCCACGAGACGCTCCGTCTCCGTAATCGGGGATTCATCAACCCGCCTAGACCGCAGAGAGCTCTGGACCTCTTCCTCATCCTCCGACTCTCCGCTGCACTGCAACTCGCCACCCGGACACCGACCTCCCGTCGGCTCCTTCGCGAGTCCGGTCCCACTGACCTCCACCTAGCCGAAGCCCTCCACCAGGGCCACATTCAGCTCTCCCCTCACCAACGCCTCACAGAAGCCCTTCCAGCTCGAGGGCTGGTAAGGCCTTGCGCCACACAGGCCACTGTGAGTGCCTCTTGCTCTTGTAGAGGATGTGTCCATCTGTCACGGGAGGGGCGGCTAAGTCCCAACCCGGAGCTACCTGGAAGTGTGCAGAAACGGGCAGACAGCCAGGAATCCATGCAGAGCCGTTTTATTCACAGAGACAGACAGGAAACTGAAACGCT